>OY982946.1:1200000-1502500 GCA_963891755.1 Pyrrhia umbra
TCACCGTTTAAACCTTCCCTGGACTACGACAAACATTTCAAAACCATAATCAGCTACATCGACCCAACCGTGCTCGAGTTTTAGCGAGACTAACGAACAACAAAGCATTTTTATTATAAAAGATAGGGATCCACCGATGTCTGGTGGATGGTTCAGAGACAGGAACATAGTACTGCCTTCGGAATTAGGCCCTCGAACCATCCGCCTAAGGAGAGCCTCCTAAAATTGAAGCTCTAGGCCATTAGGCCATTGGCCGTCACGACTATCGGCACAAAAAAGTCGTGGTGGCCTAGTGGTTAAGGCACCTACTCCTCATGTATGAATGTGCGTGTTCGAAACCTGGCAGGTACCTATCAGTGTGACTTTTCTGAAATCATATGTACTTTCTAAGTATATCTTAGACGTCACTGACTAACGGTGAAGGATAAACATCGTGAGGAAACCTGGACCTAAAAAGTCTGAATTCCCCAATCCGCCTTGAGCGCACGTGGTGATCAATGCTCATGCCTTCTCTGTGTGAGAAGAGGCCTGTGCCCAGCAGTGGGACGATATATAAGCTAATGGTGATGACTATCGGCACAAATGACAGCCGAGTCTACATTGCACATGTTGACAACCTTGTACCAAAGTTCAGTCAGCCGATCGACCAATTATATAGTCTACCAAATGATTTAACGAAATATGTAAACAAAATCATAACCTATTTTGTTCTAATTTTCAAACACAGATAAATAAAATGGCATTAAATGATGAATGATTATGTTTAGAGCGTTTAATTGATATAAACCGGCCAAGTGCGTGTCGGGCCACGCGCAGTAGGGTTCCGTAGTAGGTCTCAGTTAGTCGACTATAACTCTGTAACTGGTTAAGCCTACTTAGCCATGATAGTTTTCCTTGTAAGTTCATTACATGTGCTACGTCTGTGATTTTTTTCACATTTCTAGGTACAGCCATTCAAAAGTTAGAGGGGGGGGGGGGTAACTCGTATCGAACAAAAAATTTCACTTAAAATCTAGATATTTCGCAAATGGCTCGCTTTACCGTAAAATGATCTTCACTCACCCATAATATTTTTGAAAGACCTATCTAACGTTACCCCACATGAAGGGGTACGCGAGAAAAAAAAATTCATCCCTACTTTACATGTTTGGGAGCTACCCTAAAAAAATATATTTTTCAAAATTTTATTTTACCACTTTCTCGGCATAATCAATATACATATTCATACCAAATTTCAGCTTTCTAATAACAAAAACCACGGAGCTATGCCGCGGACAGACAGACAGACAGACAGACGGACAGAGCGAAACTATAAGGGTTCCTTGTCGGACTACGGAACCCTAAAAAGCGCCATCCTTACGCCATTTTGTTAATTTTTGTGGCAGAATTAGAACAAAATAAGTTACGACTTTGTTTACATTTTTCGTCAAATCAATAATTGGTACAGGCTATTATTATGACAAGTTGTTTTATTTTTTGCGAATTTTACAAACTCCTAGAACAAAAGTTGTTAGTTTTGTGGTAGTAATCATGTTATACAGGGTATCCCTCGTCCATCCCGTTTTTTTTGAACCTTGCCCCACACTAGGAATTACTCCTGTGTCGTGGGTGCGTTTACAAACATTTAACACATGCACAAACACCCAGACCCGGAACAATTTTAGTTGTCCCGTGCGGGAATCGAACCCGCGACACGCAGCGCAGCAACCAATTGCTCAGCCACTACGCCAAACGTGCCGTCATAGCCTGGCCTGTATATAGTTGAAAATTTCACGAAAAACGGTCGGGTAAAGAATGCTTCAATGACTTTTAAGAGGTCGAGGGTATTCTAAAATTATAATATTGTATCCTAACTCTAACACGTTGAAAGGTCTTATGTACCTGTACCGAAAATTTAATCCACCGTGAATATTTACTCTAGAGTTGCCATCCGGATATCGCGCATTCAAATTTACACCTTCACACAATTAACTTTAGGCTCAAATTCCAACAGCAAAATCCACCCCTTGAAATTTTCGTGCTACACCGTTTAGAGGAATTTCGACTTTATGCTTGAAGTGTAAGGTTGAAAATGTAACGCAGATGAATGTTGGTGTGAGATATACAGCATGAATTTTTTATGTCCCAACTTGGGGATCTTAACCGACTCAGAAAATGGAAGTCATGTAATTTTCGTTGGCAATAGTTTATTTATGGCGTTTTAATGTTTTAGTTTCGGGTTTATTAGTAAATGCTTTGTTAGTTGAACCGTAGTGTGTTAATTGAGTTTAATTAGGTACCGCCCATTTTGGAGTTCATTGGGTAGATAAGTGATATCACTAATTTTCCAAGTCAAACAACGAAAAATATCATTTTACGATTAATTAAAAGTAACTCATATTTTCAGAGCTAACATAGTGTTTTTTTAGGATTTCGTTATGAAATAGGAACTCTTATACTTTTTCTGTGTCCTTCTGTCTGTCCGTCTGTCTGTCTGCGGCCTAGCGTACAAGCTCTGGGAAGCTGTAGTTTAGTATAGACTAGCTTCTGCCCGCGACTTTGTCCGCGTGGAATAGTGGTGCTCCGCTCCTATTGGTTTTAGCGTGATGATATATAGCCTATAGCCTGCCTCAATAAAACGGCTATCTAACACTGAAAGAATTTTTAAAATCGTACCATTAGTTCCTGCGATTAGCGCGTTTAAACAAAATGACAACATTTCCCTTCACCGCTCTGCTCCTATTGATTGTAGCGTGATAAAAAGTATACTATAACCAGCTCAGGAGTATGACAAATAATTGTACCAAGTTTCGTTAAAATCCGTCGAGTAGTTTTTGTTTCTATAGAGTTTATACAGACAGACAGACAGACAGACGGACAGACAGACAGACAAAAATTTTACTGATTGCATTTTTGGCATCAGTATCGATCCCTAAACAGCCCCTGATAGTTATTTTGGAAATATATTTCATGTACAGAATTGACCTCTCTACAGACTTATTATAAGTATAGATATAGATATTGCATATTGGTCACGCCGACAACGTGGTAAAGTGAATTTTGACAAACATTTTTTAGGCCACCTCCTACTGCACGCTAATTGGGGATAGTTTTTTTTTCTCGTGGACCCTGTCGTGTTGCTGTCGGGTATTGATAAATAGGTGTTTCAAAAATATTGTAGGTGTGTGAACGTTATTTTTCGATTTTGGGATCTGAAAGCTTTATAGTTCAATTTTTTTTGTGGTCAAGCGTCCTCTCCCTCTAACTTTTTAATGGCTGTATCTAGATATGTAAAAAAAGTCATAAGATTAGCATTTTTATCTATATCTATACTAATATTATAAAGAGGAAAGATTTGTTTGTTTGTAGGGTTTTAACTCAAAAACTACTGGAACGATTTCAAAAATAGGCTATAATTATTTCCAGAAATAATTAGGGCTCCCTACTAAAACTTGAATAATGTAACCCAAGGTGTAAAAAAAATTACAACGCGGGCGAAGCCGCGGGCGGATAGCTTGTCGAAGATAAAAAGAAAAAAAACCGGCCAAGTGCGAGTCGGACTCGCGCACCGAGGGTTCCGACCATTGGAAAGAAAAAATACGCAATAAAGTCGCAATTATCTTGTTTTTTTCCGACCGCATAATTAAGTTTGTTTGTAGAGGAAAATTGCTGATTACTTAAAAACTACCCGCTAGATCTCGTTCAAACCAATTTTCAATGAAAGTTTGCATAGTAATCTATATCATATATTTTTTTTAGATTTATCATTCATTTATTTTAGAAGTTACAGGGGGGGACACAGATTTTACCACTTTGGAAGTGCCTCTCGCGCAAACTATTCAGTTTAGAAAAAAATGATATTAGAAACCTCAATATCATTTTTCAAGACCTATCCATAGATACCCCACACGTATGGGTTTGATGAAAAAAAAATTTTTGAGTTTTAGTTCTAAGTATGGGGACCCCCAAAATTTATTGCTTTTTTTCTATTTATGTGTCAAAATCTTAAAGCGGTTCACAGAATACATCTACTTACCAAATTTCAACAGTATAGTTCTTATAGTTTCGGAAAAAAATGGCTGTGACATACGGACGGACAGACAGACAGACAGACAGACAGACATGACGAATCTATAAGGGTTCCGTTTTTGCCATTTGGCTACGGAACCCTAATTATCACGGCTAAGTAGGCTTAACCGGTTACAGAGATAGAGTCGACTAACTAAAACGTATTACGGAACCCTATGGCTAATGGTCCTACATGCTCCTGGCTGGTTTTTAAAGATGTTGTGTCATTGAATTCTTTTTAGTTATTGTTCTCAAATCAGTAAGGCAGGCTGTGCTGGAGCAGCTGCAGAAAACCTTAAACGCGAGAAGAAGAAGAAACCGCGGGAAACAGCTAGTTATAAATATCTATACTAATATAATAAAGCTGAAGAGTTTGTTTGTTAGAACGCGCTAATCTCAGGAACTACTGCTACGATTTGAAAAATTCTTTCAGTGTTAGATAGCCCATTTATTGAGGAAGGCTATAGGTTATATATCATCACGCTTAAACCAATAGGAGCGGAGCACCACTATTCCACGCGAACGAAGTCGCGGGCAGAAGCTAGTTTGTTATATATTAGTATAAGCCTTCTGAATAGCCAGTCAATTTAAAATCCAGCACCCAGAAATGCTTTTCGAACTGAATTTAAAATAATTTTGCATCAATAAAGAGCAGAACCATTTCACTCCCCCTGTATATATGTAAATTATAACATCAAGCGGCGCTCGGTTCGTTAAGCCATCCTTTTACCACCACCCTGTATAAGTGACGAGAGGCGGCGGGCATCACCCTGTATACGATAAAAACCTTTTTGCTGAATAACGCATAAAAGTTAATAGTTCAAGAGAAGATAGCTGGTTATGTGGAAAGTTAAGCGCCATTAGGCAGGGTTAGTTTTTGGATGGGTTTTTTAGGGTTCAAAAAAAATATTATTGGTGTGTGAAGACCATTTTTCGGTTAAGCGAGCCATTTGCGAAATATCTAGCTTTTACGTGCAAATTTTTGTTCGATACGAGCATCCCCCCTCTAACTTTTGAATGGCTGTACCTAGAAATGTGAAAAAATTAACAGACGTAGCACATGTAATGAACTTACAAGGAAAACTATCACGGCTAATTCAGTTTAACTGGTTACAGAGTTGTAGTCGACTAACTAACTCTTACTTCAGAACCCTACTGCGCGTGGCCCGACACGCACTTGGCTGTTTTTTAAGGTTCCGCAGTTAACAAAGAACTCGAACCTTTATAGTTTCTTGTCCGTTAAATCAGACTCTCTTAGTATTAGAAAGTGGTATGGGTATGCATACTCATCAATAATTTTAGGGTTCCGTGGTCGACAAGGAACCTTTATAGATTAGTTTAAGGGACCTCTCTAAAAAAAAACTCAATTTTGGTCCCATACAAGTAAAGTCTGACAACCAGTCTTACCAAGGGGTATCGTGTTACCCGGTAACTGGGTTGTGGAGGTCAGATAGGCAGTCGCTCCATGTAAAACACTGGTACTCAGCTGCATCCGGTTAAGACTGGAAGCCGACCCCAACATAGTTGGGAAAAGGCTAGGCAGATGATGACAAGTAAAATGGGGAAGATTGTTTTTTCTAGCGTATCCCTTCGTGTGGGTTGTCATTAGATGGCTCTTTTAATAATATTATAGGCGTGTATGGAACATTTTTCGATTAAGGCAGCCATTTGCGAAATATCAAGCTTTAAAGTGCAAATTTTTCCCCTCCAACTTTTAGATGGCTGTCCCTAGAAATGTGAAAAAAAATCACAGACGTAGCAAATATAACGCACTTTAAAGGAATCACGGAAAAGTAGCCTTCTGCCGACCGACTAAAGTCTACTACGGAGGCCTATTGCGCGTGGCCCGACACACACTTGGCCGTTTTCTCTCTTCTTGTCGAATCACGCCATTAACGTGGTAAAATAAATGTATGATGTAAATTGTCACCCATCCACGGAGAGACCGCGCCAAGTGCAGCTTAACCTTTGATCGATCGACCCGTGCGGCTGTTACGTAGCCACGAGCTCTTCACTCAAATTGACTATTCATCAGCCTATTATATTGACCCACTGCTGGGCACAAGCTTGTTCTCACACAGAGAAGGCATGAGCATTGATCACCATGTGCGCTCAAGGCGGATTGGCGATTTCAGACTTTTTAGTCCAGGTTTCCTCACGATGTTTTCCTTCACCGTAAGCCAATAACGTGTAACATACATAAGTACATTATTATTTTAGAAAAGTCACATTGGTACTTGGCAGGTTACGAACCCGCACACTCGGACACCAGAGGCAGGTGCCTTAACCACTAGGTCACCGCGACACAATTAACTACTATCAATAAAATATTTAAAAATTTGCACTTAAAAGCTAGATATTTCGCAAATGGCTCGCTGAACCGATAAATAGTCTTTGCAGACCCATAATATTCTTGAAAGACCTATCTAACGATACCCCACACAAAGGGGTACGCGAGAAAAAAAATATTCATCCCCACTTTACGAGCTTTGGAGCTACCCCAAAAAAAAAATATTTTTCAAAATTTTATTTTACCACTTTTTCGGCGTGATCAATATACATATCTATACTAAATTTCATCTTTCTAGTAACAAGAACCTCGGAGCTATACCGCGGACTGACAGACGGACATGGCGAAACTATAAGGGTTCCTTGTCGGACTACGGAACCCTAAAAAGCAATTTTACAAAATACCCGGTTAAAGCAGATATTGTCCGGCTAATAAATAAAGCGAGGATAATAACTTATGCATGAAGATCAAATATAAATACCGTATTCAATTGTACGGGCAATATTAATACTGACCGGGTATTGTGGATATTAACATATGAATATAAATAAATGTATATACATTTTTAAACCAGCTTATCGCGTTTTCATTAAAAATTCTTTTGTTTTCCGTTCCGCTTAATTCATAGGTGGTAGCGAGTTTTACTCTGTAAAGCTTAAAATTAAAAACCGGCCAAGTGCGTGTCGGGCCACGCGCAGTAGGGTTCCGTAGTAGGAGTTAGTTAGTCGACTATAACTCTTTAACCGGTTAAGCCTACTTAGCCGTGATAGTTTTCCTTGTAAGTTCATTACATGTACTACGTCTGTGATTTTTTTCACATTTCTAGGTACAGCCATTCAAAAGTTAGAGGGGGGGGTAACTCGTATCGAACAAAAAATTTCACTTAAAATCTAGATATTTCGCAAATGGCTCGCTTAACTGAAAAATGATCTTCACACACCCATAATATTTTTGAAAGACCTATCTAACGATACCCCACAAAAGGGGTACGCGAGAAAAAAATATTCATCCCTACTTTACATGTTTGGGAGCTAAACTAAAAAAAAATATTTTTCAAAATTTTATTTTACCACTTTCTCGGCGTAATCAATATACATATTCATACCAAATTTCAGCTTTCTAATAACAAAAACCACGGAGCTATGCCGCGGACAGACAGACAGACAGACAGACGGACAGAGCGAAACTATAAGGGTTCCTTGTCGGACTACGGAACCCTAAAAATGACAGAGTTTCTTACAAATTTTGCCCTGCTATTTTCACCCCCTTAGGGGTAGAATTTCAGAAAATCCTTTCTTATCAGATGCCTACGTCATACAAAGAACACACCCTCCAAGTTTCAAGTCTCTACGATCAGCGGTTTAGGCTGTGCGTTGATCCGTCAGTCATTCAGGACAAAGCATTTTATGCACAGTATCGTATACACATACATATACGATCACCCGGCGCTGACTGCGATCGGCGTGTCAGCTGTATTGATTTTCAACCGGCGTAGCAACGCGGGCGATGTTTTGTTTCATCTGTTGATTAATAGAACGCTTGTGTATAGTCCGTTTCAATTGTCTTTACGAAAAATGTAAACAAAATCATAACCTACATATTTTGTTGTAACTTTACCACATCTATATACTAATATTATAAAGAGGAAAGATTTGTTTGTTTGTAGGGATTTAACTAAAAAACTACTGGACCGATTTGAAAAATTCTTTCACGGTTAGAAAGCTACATCTTTACGAAGTGTCATAGGCTATATTTATTTCTAGAAATTATTAGGGATCCCTACTAAATCTTGAATAATGTAACCTAAGGTGTAAAAATGCCCACGTGGGCGAAGCCGCGGGCGGAAAGCTAGTAGATAAATAAAATGGTATTAAATGATGAATGAAGATGTTTAGAGCATGAAATTGACATAAATGCGCCATCCTTACGCCATTTTTAGGGTTCCGTAGTCCGACAAGGAACCCTTATAGTTTCGCCATGTCCGTTTGTCTGTCTGTCTGTCTGTCCACGGCATAGCTCCGAGGTTCTTGTTACTAGGAAGCTGAAATTTAGTATGGATATGTATATTGATCACGCCGAAAAAGTGGTAAAATAAAATTTTGAAAAATTTTTTTTTAGGGTAGCTCCCAAACACGTAAAGTGGGGATGAATATTTTTTTTTATCGTTAGATAGGGGTATCGTTAGATAGGTCTTTCAAAAATATTATGGGTGTGTCAAGACCATTTTTCGGTTAAGCGAGCCATTTGCGTAATATCTAGCTTTTCAGTGCAAATTTTTGTTCGATACGAGTTACCCCCCCCCCTCTAACTTTTGAATGACTGTACCTAGTAATGTGAAAAAAATCACAGACGTAGCACATGTAATGAACTTACAAAGAAAACTATCATGGCTAAGTAGGCTTAACCGTTTACAGAGTTATAGTCGTCTAACTAAGACCTACTACGGAACCCTACTGCGCGTGGCCCGACACGCACTTGGCCGGTTTTTAATTTCTGTGGCAGAATTAGAACAAAATAGGTTACGACTTTATTTACGTTTTTCGTATTATCAATGGGTACACTTATATTTGCTTAACTAACTAACAAAACATCGTATCGTGTATAACACAGTCATGGCGGCCTAGTGGTTAAGGCACCTGCCTCTCGTGTACGAGTGTGCGGGCTCCAAACCTGGCAAGTACCAATGTGACTTTTCTGAAGTCATATGTACTTTCTAAGTGTATCTTAGACACACACTGACTAACGGTGAAGGAAAACATCGTGAGGAAACCTGGACTTAAACAGTCTGAAATCGCCAATCCGCCTTGAGCGCACGTGGTGATCAAGCTCATGCCTTCTCTGTGTGAGAACAGGCCTGTGCCCAGCAGTGGGACTATAATAAATAAGCCACACGCATATTTTATAATGTTGATTGACATATGGGATACTTTTTATGTAGGTATAAGCAAAAGAATCCTATGTTTTAATCCACATTATAAACTAATAGGTTTAGGTTACATTATTCAAGTTTTAGTAGGGACCACTAATTATTTCTGGAAACGAATATTGCCTACTAGCTTCTGCCAGCGACTTCGTCCGCGTGGAATAGTGGTGCTCCGCTCCTATTGGTCTTACCGTGATGATATATAGCCTATAGCCTTCCTCGATAAATGGACTATCTAACACTGAAAGAATTTTTCAAATCGGACCAGCGGTTCCTGAGATTAGCGCGTTTAAACAAAATGACAACATTTCCCTTCACTGCTCTGCTCCTATTGATTGTAGCGTGATGAAAAGTATACTATAACCAGCTCAGGAGTATGAAAAAGAATTGTACCAAGTTTCGTTAAAATCCGTCGAGTAGATTTTGTTTATACAGACAGACAGGCAAAAATTTTACTGATTGCATTTTTGGCATCAGTATCGATCCCTAATCACCCCCTGATAGTTATTTTGGAAATATATTTCATGTACAGAATTGACCTCTCTACAGATTTATTATAAGTATAGATAGATAGATGTCATAGTCATCAAATGTCTCGCATAATACAATATTATAATTAAGAATACATACCAACTGAACGGACATTATACTATGTCAGTTAAAATTTAACACGTTGGCGGCACGCAGGCACGCCTCCGCCGAGTAATTTATAATTATTAACTAACAGGGTCATTCCCTTGTCTGGGTTAAAAAAATGGTTCAAATGTTAACTGTCTTACTTATAAAAACCGGCCAAGTGCGTGTCGAGCTACGCGCAGTAGGGTTCCGTAGTAGGAGTTAGTTAGTCGACTATAACTCTGTAACCGGTTAAGCTTACTTAGTCGTGATAGTTTTCCTTTTAAGTTCATTACATGTGCGCCGTCTGTGATTTATTTCACATTTCTAGGTACAGTCATTCAAAAGTTAGAGGGGGGGATGCTCGTGTCGAACAAAAATTTTGCACGTAAAAGCTAGATATTTCGTAAATGGTTTCCTTAACCGAAAAATGGTTTTTGCACACTCATAATATTTTCAAAAGACCTATCTAACGATACTCCATACGAAGGGATACGCGAGAAAAAAATATTTATCCCCAATTTACGTGTTTGAGAACTACCCTAAAAAAAATATTTTTCATAATTTTATTTTACCACTTTGTCCGCGTAAGCAATATACGTATCTGTACTAAATTTCAGCTTCCTAGTAACAAGCACCTCTGAGTTATGCCGCGGACAGACAGACAGACGGACATGGCGAAACTATAAGGGTTCCTTGTCGGACCACGGAACCCTAAAAATGGTTCAAAAGATTAAAAAAAAAATATTTTTATTTTATTTATTAACACCAGTTACATTTGTCATTACTGAATCAAATGAAAAATGCTGTAATCTATACTTATTTGCCAATGCCAATAAGGCTTTCTGTATGTTACGTGTTTACGTTAAACGGGTGTACCGGTGGAGATAGCTCGAACCTTGAAAAATGAAATACTTTCTTGGGAATACGGGTAAAACCACGGGAAACAGCTAGTCATACTTACTACTAATATTATAAATGGGAAATTTTTGTAAGGATGTATGTTTGTTACTTTTTAACTCAAAAACTACTGAATTGATTTGTATAAAATTTGGTACACACATAGTTTATAACTTGGATTTACATTTAGGATACATTTTATCCAGGTGCGCTAAGTAGTTCTTTCAGAATACAGACGAAACCGTAGGAAAAATCAACTATGAGAAATAAGTATTTAATAATGAAAACCCCATCCAAATCGAACCATTCATTTTAGAGAAAATCGCTAACATACACACATACGTGTCGAATACACAACCTCCTTTTCATAAAGTC
This sequence comes from Pyrrhia umbra, assembly GCA_963891755.1. NCBI lineage: Eukaryota > Metazoa > Arthropoda > Insecta > Lepidoptera > Noctuidae > Pyrrhia > Pyrrhia umbra. The sequence goes on from OY982946.1 coordinate 1,211,151, forward strand.
GGTTAATAAAAATATATGATAATTAAAACGCCACAGAATTACCCCTCGCTAACTACAATATAGGTCGCAGTTATAATTAGGTAAATTTACGATGCTACCACACCCCTGAGGGGGGAGAGAGGGGGAGGGGGGTAGTCCACCCCTCCATGTAACACGTTTATATTCACGTATTATGCTGAACTATTGTATAGAGAATGAGAAATAAAAGGTGACTTTTTCTAAAGGAAAATCTCGCGAACTTTTTTATCCGACTTAAATAGAAGGAAGTTCTGTATTCGATGCGTATGTATGCATGTTCGTATGTTCGCGATTTTCTCAAAAACAACAGATGCGATTTCGATGGGGTTTTCGCTATTTAAAGACATAAGGTACCTGCGGGTAACAAGGCCTAGCTAAGGGAGATTTTGAAAAACCGGCCAAGTGCGTGTCGGGCCACGTGCTAACAAAAAAAATAATAATTCATAATTTTATTTTACCACTTTCTCGGCGTGATCAATATACATATCTATACTAAATTTCAGCTTTCTAGTAACAAGAACCTCGGAGCTATGCCGCGGACAGACAGACAGGCAGACGGACATGGCGAAACTATAAGGGTTCCTTGTCGGACTACGGAACCCTAAAAATGGCTAGACAGATGCCTAAAGATTATTTAGAGATTAATATAACATCAACATTATCATTAGCCTAGCCTTTTCCTTAGATTAATATTACATGTAAGGTATAATTATACCTACTTCATATTTTAATTAAGACATACAAAACTTCTAAGAGCTAATTAAGAGAGTAAATTATGATGCTTTAATAACAGGAGTTAAATGATAAACCGGTTTCACCCGCATTCTGAGGAAACTTCTTCGCTCACCCGGATAAAAAGTATCCTATGTCTTAATCCAGGTTATAACCTATGTGTGTACCAAATTTCATCAAAATCTGTTCAGTAGTTTTTGCGTGTACGAGTAACAAACATACATCATCAATTCCTACTTCCAAATACTATAAATGCAAAAGTTTGTGAGTATGTTTGTTTGTTATAGTCGTGGTGGCCTCGTGGTTAAGGCACCTGCCTCTCGTGTACGATTGTGCAGGTTCGAAACCTGACAAGTACCAATGTGACTTTTCTAAAGTCATATGTACTTTCTAAGTATATCTTAGACGTCACTGACTAACGGTGAAGGAAAACATCGTGAGGAAACTTGGACTTAAAAAGTCGGAAATCGCCAATCCGGCTTGAGCAAGCGTGGTGATCAATGCTCAAGCCTTCTCTGTATGCTACTTTTTATCTGGGCGTGTTATTATATTATAGGACGCGGGTCAGTCTAGTCGTTCCAGAAATCAGCGAACAAAAAATATTATCTCCAGACGCCATCTTTGAAACAATCGCGAAATCCGTCAACTTTCAGTTAGCGATTAAAAACTCTTTGTTCAACAAAAAACCGACTTCCAAAAAAAAACTGAAAAGTAAAAAATAATTTTTATTTAAACGCTTTACGACCAAAACATCGCTTTCGAAGTCGGTGTCTTGTAAGTTACTATTGTTAGTATTTCGCCACCGACTTCGAAAGCGGTGTTTTGGTCGTAAAGCGTTTAAATAAAAATTATTTTTTCGCTTTTCAGTGTCTCGGTCTTGCTATCTTAACAAAATAAACACACCACTTTTTTAGGTTGTATTAAGCGTAAATAACCAAATCATCTAAGTATTTGGCATATCAGCAAGTAGAGATAAATCGTTATTTTTTATATATTTATAAAACGGCTGAACCGGTAGTGATAAAATTTATATGGGACTACACGGGAAGCACCAGCTTTCAAATAAAAAAAGAATCATGAAAATCGGTTCACCCAGTCGCAAGTTATGAGGTAACAAACATATAAAAAAAAAAAAAAAAATAAAAAAAAAAAAACAGTCGAATTGTTAACCTCCTCCTTTTTTTGAAGTCGGTTAAAAAATAACAAGCCGAGTCCGATCTCTTTATTTTCGCCATAAAAAACTTGTATAGCCAATATTTATGATGTTTTTATAGCTCAGCTAAAGACGTTCCGCCATTTTAGTTGGTCATAAATCAGAGTAAATATACCTTCATGTAATTTTTTTGACAACATCAATCTACCTGTTGAAATGGGAACTATAAACCGGCCAAGTGTGTGTCGAGACACGCGCGATAGGGTTCCGTGAATGATCGCCTATAACTCTGTAACCGATAATGCCTTCTAAACCGTGATAGTTTTCCTTTTAAGTTCGTTATATATGCATGCTACATCTGTGATTTTTTTACCCGACTGCACAACGCAAAGGAGTGGTAATGTATTTATCAGCCTATGTATGTATCCTTTGAAACACTATACAGACCAAACGCCTAGACCGATTTTTATGATTCACACGTCAAACGATTCTTCTTAGTCCGGCGAAGGTCACTAAAGACATTACATTAATTCATTCTCTTCTTATTCGAGTATATAAGTCCACGCAGACGAAATCACACAGAGGCTAGTCTATCTATATATGTCCTGAATGACTGACGGATCAACGCACAGCCTAAACCGCTGATCGTAGAGACCTGAAACTTGGAGGGTGTGTTCTTTGTATAACGTAGGCATCTGATAATAAAGGATTTTCCGAAATTCTACCCCTAAGGGGGTGAAAAAGGGGGGCAAAGTTTGTATGAAACTCTGTCATTTTTGATTTGATATCGTATAGCCTAGCCTAGCTTATCGAAAGCTAGTTTATAATAAGAGTACGCTTGTGAGCTAGAGAAAAACAAAAGGTTTTTCCGCAGAGATCCCTGGTCGCCCCACAAAAGTAATGGTCATGATAATACGAGCCTATTACGGCTAATGTTAGGGTTGCAAGACATATCGCCTACTGAGTGTTGCCACATACCCTTCTTTAGGGTTCCGTATACACTCAAAGAGTTAAGGAGGAGCTCGTGGCTAAGTAACAGCCGCACGGTTCGACCGATCAAAGGTTAAGCTACGCTTGGCGCGGTCGGTCCGTGGATGGGTGACCATCTATGTCATAGCGAGACTTCTCCGTGCCTCGGAAAGCACGTGAATCTGTTGGTCCCGTTTGTTATTTGTAGATCTTTGACAGTCGTTACGGGTAGAAACCAGAAAGTCTGACAACCAGTCTTACCAAGGGGTATCGTGTTACCCGGTAACTGGCTTGTGGAGGTCAGATAGGCAGTCGCTCCATGTAAAACACTGGTACTCAGCTGCATCCGGCTAAGATTGGAAGCCGATCTCAACATAGTTGGGAAAAGGCAAGGCTGCGGGATGTTCGAAAGAGATACCGCGCCCCCGGAATACAAAGGGCTGAGGAAGGAACATGGATGGGTTTTAGTCAGTAAGAGTCTGACACTCGCCGTGGTTGGGGCGGTAGGGAAAATTTGATGATTTCACATCCGAAAGAAAAGTACTCAAGTTATAGTCGACTACGGAACCTTAATGCGCGTGGCCGGACACGTACTTGGCCGGTTTTTTTAGGAGAATTGTAACTTTTGCAGAGCGATGCTCTTAGATTACTTATCTAATAGAAAACACATAATAAATGTATTCGAAAAAATGAGCCCCCAGCCACAATTAATGACATCTGTCAGCTTGACGTCAACTGAATGTCTGGAAAAACTGACTGTCGCCGTCTTTGTCGAACAGATGTCACGTACATAATGTTTCGGTTAGTGTGAAAGAGATAAATATAATGTTGCATCAAAGTGGTTACTAGTTTCAAAGCTACGCCTACATGCATAAAAATTGGTTACGTTTTTTTTTGACGCGTAATGTTCGGGATTGCATCTCTATTGTATATATCTGGATGGAATAAGGCGTTTAATCGTTAATTATATCATGAAACTCCTTCCATTCACGAGATAATGACGTCAGATAGATATTTAGTTGCAAAATATTTTGGTAACATAAAAATAATACTCTTTAGTTCCTGTAAAAAAAACATACGCATACACAGGGCTTTTGCCCAACAGTGGGATAATACAGGTATTAAATACGACAACATTTAACACTCAGCTAAATACAAGAAAAAAAAAACAAAATCTAATTTCATATAGTCATACAAGCTGTTCAGTTTTTTGGCCAAAAGTGTAAACAATTTTTTAACCGACTTCCACAAAAGAAGGTTCTCAATTCGAAATTCTATATATATAAAAATGAATCGATGTTCGTTAGTCTCGCTAAAACTCGAGAACGGCTGGGCCGATGTAGCTGATTTTGGTTTTGAAATATTTGTCGTAGTCCAGGGAAGGTTTAAACGGTGAGAACAAGTTAAGATAGATAAAGGTGATACGAAGTTCACCGGGTCATCTGGTTTAAAATATACATATATATTGTTATTTGTGTTCGGGGATAAATCAGTCATTAAATTATAGTTAGTCGGGTTTGGAAAATCTGGGCGGTAGCTTTTTTTGTAAAAAAAAATAATTTCCACGCTTGTGGACAAATAGAAAGAAAGAAAGAAAAATCATGTATTTCTGGAAACGCACAGGAATAGACAATAAGTACATAAAAAAAAAATTAAGACATGACATTATACCTGTGCGTGTGCCAATATTAGACGACTTCTAGAAGCCCACTACTTCTAGAAGTCAGTGGCAAAATACACTTAACAGTATATTAGAGACACCGACTTCTAAAAAAATAGGAATCATTATATAGCGTATATAGCGTAAGTTTTAATCGTCAAAATTTTGTGTTTTTTTTTTTACTTGTGTTGTTTTTTTTAATTATAGTACCATCATAGTAATTATGTCAAAATTGTTTACACTTTAGGACAAGTAAAATCGGATAGTAACAAATATATTTTCGGACAGTTAATTATCTAAACAGTCAGAAATCATTATTCGACAAATAAAACTACGTAATATTGTCTGACTATATTTTAGCACACAATTATTCAAACTAACACAAATAATTTTCTAGATAGGGTTTTGAAAAAAAAAAGTAATATTGTTCAGTCCCATCCTTACTAATATTATAAATGCGAAAGTAACTCTGTCTGTCTGTCTGTTACGCTTTCACGTCAAAACCTGGAAACTGGACCGATATAAATGAAATTTGGTACAGAGATACAATAGACCCTGAGGAACAACATAGGCTACTTTTTACCCGGGTGCGCTAAGTAGTTCCCTCGGAATGCGGGTGAAACCGCGGGAAACAGCTAGTTTATATATAAAGCGGTGTTTATCAACCTTTTTGAATACGCGATCGCCTTGTAAAGAAAATAAAAAATTACGACCCCTTAAAACGCGGCAAATTAATGAAAATAAACAAGGACAGACTTCAACTGATGTTGTATTATTATAGAACTAGAAAATTATTTTCTTTTTCTTTAATTCGCGACCCCCCAGGGGTTCTATATCGCCCAGTCTTCAGCTTGAAGCATGCAACTTCTGCTTGCAGCCTTTCGTAGATCGTCAATCAATCTTGTACTACACAACGCTTGCTTTTTCGTGGTCTCAACTCAAAAACTCGTAAAGCCCAATGGTTTTTTAATATTTTTTTTTCAAAACACAATCTAGAAAAAGCGTCATCGCAAATACACTTGCGGCCAGGTAATTTGGGTCAATTGCAAAATCTTAGTACTAAAAATTTTAATAGGTATTTTATGTATTGCAAAATACTCAAATGTAAGCTAATTAATTATTTATGAAAAAATCATATATATAAAAAATATACTTTGAGTTTATTGATATTGATAGCACACAGAGTCAGATAAAAAATAATGTAAACTCAACTTTCAGTCACTGTCAAATCACAATTTCAAGCATTTTTTTAACTGACCCAATTTTTTTGTTCGCAAGTGTAACATTAACTAAATCTACGCACTTACCAACTTTGTTGTTGTTATGTGGGTGCTGGTGGTGGTGCGGCTGCGGCTGTGGTTGTTGAGACATTTGTGGCACTAACGCCGGGTGGGGCAATTGAAGTAATTTTGGCTCGAGCTTCGTTGCCGCAGCAACAGGAATCGGTCCAGCATTCGTCATTGTAGTCATTGTCGCAGCTGGCATCATGAGAGTGGACATCGTCAACATTTTGCTATTGCCGTACTTAACACAGAACCCGTGACCGAATACCGTTCGCTTCAAAAATCCATTTTTTGCCGCACCGATTTTTTTTTTGCCGTACGGTTTTTTTTACACTTTCACTATTGTTTTTTTTGTCTGTTGTAGTTTTTTTTTGTTAAGTTTATTTTTTTAAGTATATAAGGTTAATAATATATTTTTGAAATATATTATCGTTTTTTTTGGTAAGTATAAGTATAAGACTACAGTTGTTTTTTTTAAATAGTTAGCTAAATCACATATTTTTATTCACTGACATAATTATTTTATTTTTAATGTTTTACATTTAATCTAGATATATTAGTGGATCTGTAAATAATGAAAATAGGTTTTCAAGATTTTGAATCGAATCGTTTTGTTTGCTGTTAATTATTCTTGTTTGTATAAAAGTGAAAAAATCACCAAAAATATTGATAAAAACATTATAAACTTAAGTTCAATTAATAAAGGGCAGTTTAAAAAACAATCTTGGTATATTCCTATATAATATCACTAATGATAAATCAGCGAAGTAAAGAACTATTAAAAAATATTTTAAATAATTTATGTGATAAAGATTTTTTATCTGACCCATTTTAATTGTCCTCAAGTGTAATAATTAGTATATTATTAATTTCGGGAACAATAAATATTCATATTGAACGAGTTTTTAGTGCAAAACATGGCGTTTAGATTGTGGCTTTTTTGTTAAAATTAAAATTGATAGAAAGAAAAAAAAAATTTTTTTTCAGTGCATCTCGTGTACGAGTGTGCGGGTTCGAAACCTGGCAAGTGCCAATGTGACTTTTCTAAAGTCATTATTAATAATTAAGTTAACATATTATATCAGATGAAAAACATAAGACGAAAAACATAAAATAATAGCAACTTAATTCAATTTTATCCTCCATTTTGACAGATCTCGAATGACAGTTCTTCCGTTTCACGTACAAGTAAACTGTATGTTTAATTAGTGTGAATCCGTAAAAAAGCGTAAGTAACAAACAGATAGTCTTACTATCACATTTATAATATTGCTAAGGAAAGTGAGGATTATTAATAGCTTAACTATGTCCACTGTTGGGCAAAACACTCTCACAGCTTATACCACGAATACTTGTAATTAAACTACGCTTTGACACGTTAACTAATAAAATATCTAGGGCACACCACCCACTTATATATTCTTGAAAAATAGGTCACAATTTATGTATATCCAACTAATTATAAAAAAGTTTGTGTGTATGTTTGTTCACGCAAAAATTACTGAATGGATTATGATGAAATTTGGTACACACATATAGTTTATAACCTGGAGCAATAGATAGAATAGAATCTAATGGCTAAGTAACAGTCGCACGGGTCGATCGATCAAGGTTAAGCTGCGCTTGGCGCGGTCGATCCGTGGGGGACCATCTATGTCATAGCGAGACTCCTCCGTGCCTCGGAAAGCACGTTAAGCTGTTAGTTCCAGCTGTCATTTGTAGATCTTTGACAGTCGTTACGGGTAGTTAAAAGCCAGAAAGTAGACCACCAGTCTTACTAAGGGTATCAGTGGCGTGCAGTTCATATAGGCAAAAAGACACTGCCTACCCTACATAACTCAGAAAATATTTACTATCTTTATTTTATTTTAATAAGTATCTAATATTTTATCTCAGAGTAATTACTATCTACTAATAATAAAAAAAATCTTGAAACTTAAATCAGCTCCACCTGTCGAATATTGGTGGTACCTATTACGAAGAATCAATACTCGCGATACATTTCAACAACACAAAAAAGTTTGCGCGGTACTAGGGCGCCCCTAGCGAAAAGACAGAAAACGTGATTGCCTCATTTCGTGTAATTGTATTTGTAAGAAGACTCGTAGACATGCGAATACAATGCAGTGTGCGTTCGTATAAATATTTTGCACACATTGACACAAATTACGCACACAAATAACAAAAAAGGCTGTGCCTTCTTGCGATTTATACGACGGAAACATTGGTTCGGAAACCTTCGGCTATCGACAAGGCCACAAGGGACGGTGGCCGATGTTTTCCGAACCGATCTACATTATGATGTAATGTAACTATTTTAAAAAGTAGCATGTTTTGACTTTCTTATTTCTAAGTAAACAACATTTCTTTTAGTCGTATTTTTTTTTTCTGTGACGTGAGTTTCGCGCGCGTCGCCATTGTTATTGTTTATCTAACTTGTTCTGTGCTAGCGAATATTTAAATAATAGTAAGATTTAAGCGTTGATAATAGTGTGAAATGAAATATATATTCACTGTGAAAGTTGTTCAGGTGAAACTATCTTTCGAAGAAAAAAACAAGTGATAGCGAAAGGCCGCTGCACCTACACCAAATCAGATACAATTTAAACAAACTAAAGGTATAGTAAATCAATCGTATATTCATACTAAACAATCTGATTCCTATTATTAGCTCTCGGGTTGCATACACGCTATTTCCCTTACTAACCTACTATTTTACCGCAATAAAACCGTCTGGAACGACGCAGGTTTCACAGACCTATTCATATTTATCTCCTACGGTAGAAAAAACCACGAGCAATATGACTTAGAAGCTTCCGTACACTTGGAGAATATCGTATTGAAACACGATGAAAGTAGATCGAAACCGAATTATTATTCAATCACTTTTTTATTGTTTGTTTTTGAAGTAAACATGAGTTCACATTACGTAAAAGAATTTGTTCCTCAGTGAATAAGGGAAGTTATTAAGAGAGGTCAACTTTCATGCGAAATACGACTGAGTTATGGAAAACTATTTACGAAATTGCTCTTAGATATTCATGTTCGAGTTTTTTAAATCAAATCTGAATCTATGATTATTTGAGGCGGCAAATTACATGCATCATTATTTGATCGACAGGACGACGAACCAAACCAACATGCGGAAGGTATTTTTGAAAAGTGGGTACCAAAGCCAGGCTGGTGTCACCAGGTGTCACTCAGCAGTTTAGGCACATTTGGCCCGTGCGCGGCGCGGCGGCACATCTCTCGGGCAGGCGTACCTACCTATAAGTAAGGTCGTGCGCTGCTCGGCTCGCACGCTAGCGGAAAGCCGCTTCGCGAGTAATTAAGATACCTGAGATACCTATCGATTTTCCGTATAAAAACTTTTCGGCTTTTCTGCCTACCCTACCTAAAAACTCTGTGCACGCCGCTGAAGGGTATCGTGTTACCCGGTAACTGGGTTGTGGAGGTAAGATAAGCAGTCGCTCCATGTAAAACACTGGTACTCAGCTGCAGGTTTAAACTGGAAGCCGACCCTAACATAGTTGGGAAAAGGCTAGGCATACTTTTTATCCGGGTTAGTAGTTCTTCCAGGATACGGGTAACACCGCGAAAAATGTTCAGTTTGCTATAAAAAGTTTTAGTAAAGTGAGGATGAATATTTTTATGAGGTATCATTGGATAAACCTTTCACAAAAAAGCAGGTGTGTGAAGACCATTTTTCGATTTAGGGATCCGTTTGCAAAATATCTAGCTTTAAAGTACAATTTTTTGTTCGATACGAGCGTCCCCCCCTCTAACTTTTGCTTGGCTGTCCCTAGAAATGTAAAAAATCACAGACATAGCACATGTCATAAACTTAAAAGGAAAACTATCACGGCTAAGTAGGCTTAACCGGTTACAGAGTTATAGTCGACTAACTAAGACCTGCTACGGAACCCTACAGCGCGTGGCCCGACACGCACTTGGCCGGTTTTTTTTGTGATATAATCCCGGCTTGACAAGTAAGGTAACGTATATACAACATTTTTTGTACCACCCTAATAAATGTGAACAAATTAATTTAACTGACATCCCTACCCAAAATACGTAGGGTTGTCAAAGTGTGATATAAAAATTTAAGGGTTTTTAGCCAACTGCGACGCAAATGAGGGTTATGTGTTTATGGGCGTCTTTATTTATATAAATATGTATAGATCCGCTCCTAGTCTAATCAGATGCAGCTGAGTACCAGTGTTTTACATGGAGCGACTGCCTATCTGACCTCCACAACCCAGTTACCGGGTAACACGATACCCCTTGGTAAGACTGGTTGTCAGACTTTCTGGCTCCTGACTACCCGTAACGACGGCCAAAAATCTTAAACTTAAAAAATAATATTTACTGCTTAAATACGAATTGAAATGTCGAGCTACGCCGTAGAAGGTTACACCGTAGCCGGTGCTACGCCGTAGTATCTGTTCGAGTTTATAATTATATAGGTTGTTCAATATTCGTAAGTAGGCAGTCGCTCCATGTAAAACACTGGTACTCAGCTGCATCCAGTTAAGACTGGAAGCCGACCCCAACATGGTTGGGAAAAGGCTAGGCAGATGAGTTTAAGTATTAAATGTTTTTAAAGGGTGTAGTTATAAGTATGAAATTTAGGGGGCTCATGGCTACATTAAAATTATACCGGTTAATCTTCTGCACGTATAAATTGGGCTTCCCAAGCTCAGTCCTTGGTGACCATATTTACAGTTTTGCTTCGGAAAGCGTGTTAAATATGGCTAATTAATTATGTTTGTATTTTAAAAATTATCGATTATTTTTTATTGTTTTTTAAGAAAATAATTCATTTTGATAAATGCACACCCATCCATAGGTTAACCGCAGCAAGCGCAACTTAACCGCGTCCAAACTTAGCCACTGCGGTACTCTCGAAAGAGATACCGCGCCCCCGGAAAACAAAGGGCTGAGGAAGGAACATGGATGGGTTTAAGTCATGCAGAGTCTGACACTCCCACCCGCCCCACCTACGGAACGGAGAAGTTATTTTAATGATTTAAAAAAGGACGGGAGAGGTTATCAAACTTAGCCACGAGCCCCCTTTTTCTGAACGACGTTAATAATTTATCAAATCGATTCCAAGGTTTAATATATTATTATTGTAACTTAATTAAATACAAACACTGAATTTAACATAAGGGTAGTCAACCCTTTTCCTCGGATTGCCCGAAGGGATGTTATGTTACCGTGTATGTATACAATCTACATATTATAATATACGTAGATACAATATTTGTTAAAATATAGGTATACTAGCTTTTAGCCAGCAGCTTCGCCCGCGTGGGCGAAATTAGAATACGAATTAAAATTAAAAATGACAGAGTTTTATACAAATTTTGCCGTCCTTTTTTACCCCCTTAGGGGTTAAAATTTCGGAAAATCCTTTCTTATCGGATGCCTACGTTATACAAAGAAAACACCCTCCAAGTGTCAGTTCTCTACGATCAGCGGTTTAGGCTGTGCGTTGATCCGGCAGTCATTCGGACAAAGCATTTTAAATGTATAGAAGATAGATATTTGACGGGCTCGTAGCTAAGTAACAGCCTCGGATCGATAGATTAACAAGGTTAAGCTGTGCTAGCCGCGGTCAGTTCATGGATGGGTGATCATTTTCTTAACATAGCGAGACCCCTCCGTGTGTCGAAGAGCACGTGTCGCTGTCGGTCCTGCGCCTGATCTCTCCCCGGTCGTGTCGGTTGAAGGTTTGCCGCGATTAATGGATGGGTGACCTGTTATATGATAAAGAGACTCCTCCGTGCCTCGAAAACTACACAAAGCCGTTGACCCAAGCTGTCATTTGTAGATATTTGACATTCGTTATGAGTAGTCAGAAGCCAGAAAGTCTGACAACCAGTCACCAAGGGGTATCGTGTTACCCGGGGACTGGGTTTTTGGGGGTCAGATAGGCAGTCGCTCCATGTAAAATATGGGTATTCAGCTGCATCTGGCTACTATGGGGGCTGATCTTAAGATAGTTTGGAATAGGCTAGGCAGATGATGTTGATAGGTGATCAACACCTAATTTATGGGATTAAACACAATTGGCATAATGACATATTTCTTCCCCGCCTAACATTTCACTGAAAAACGCCTAATAATCATGTTATGTTAATTTATTCTAAAAAAACTTGAAGTATAATGTATATTCAAATGATGGTAAAAAAATCCATGACAAAAAAAAGCGTATGACCATTAAAATTCTGTTTGAAAAAGCAACCTTTTCAACATATAAATAAAAGTCTATTTCTGTCACTGAGTCAAAACGGAATGACTAAATAGAAGTTCTCAAACTCAGAGGAATGAAATTGTGAGGTACTGAACAGAGGTGGCTCGTGGCTACGTTATATATTACTATAAATAAACGAATGCATATATACTTGTATAAAAGGGGCTTGTGGCTTCTTTAGTCACAAGTATAAATAAATTATGCACATATACTTGTATATAAGGTGCTCGTGGCTTCTTTAGTCACGAGTTTAAATCAACTTTTATTTTCTAGCTAGCTGTTTCCCACGGTTTCACCCGCATTTTAAGGGGACTACTACCCGCACCCGGATAAAAAGTATTTTATATGTTAGTCAAGGCTATAAACTATGTGTGTGCCAATTTTCATCAAAATCCATTCAGACGTTTTTGCGTGAAAGATTAACAAACGTGCATACATCCTAACAAACTCTCTCATTTATTAATTAGTAATTGTGGCATAATTTTTAAGAGAATATAAGTGGGTGGTGTGGCCTAGATATTTTATTAGCTAACGTGTCAAGTCAATAAAGTCGTAGTGGCCTAGTGGTTAAGGGACCTGCCTCTCGATTACGAGAGCGAGTTCGAAACCTGGCAAGTACCAATGTGACTTTTCTAAAGTCATATGTACTTTCTAAGTATATTTTAGATACCATTGACTAACGGTAAAGGAAAATATCGCAAAGAAACGACTTAAAAAGTCTGAAATCACCAATCCACCTTGAGCAAGCGTAGTGATCAATGCTCATGCCTTCTCTGTATGAGAAGAGGCCTGTGCCCAGCAGTGGGACAATATATAGGCTGATGATGAATGAACTTGTCAAAGTACAGTTTAATTAAAAGTATTCTTGGAAAACCTGAGAGCTTGCCCAGCAGTGGACAAAGTTGAGCTAAAAAAATGTTGTACATCATTTTAACAATGATGGAGTCTGCGGTATGTACATAGTTTAATGTTTGTATAGTTTACATAATAGTTTCACTTCGTACCCGACAAAATATTCATTACTAAATTCATGGTAGGGCTGGGACACGCACTGTTGGAATTGTCGATAATTTTTGTCGATAAAATAATTTTGGTTTGCGTGATTTTATTATAGTTTGTTGTTGGTTTAGTGGTTTGAAACGAGAGTATTAGGGACAGGAGTTGTTAGGTCGAAAATGTGTTTATAAAGTTTTTCATTGGTGAAAGTTTTAATAATTTCTCAGACTTTTAATTCGTGTTTAGTTTTTAGTCTGTTCCTTCATATCTTCCAAGCAATATTCTTCTTCTATACTTAATTGACTAATGACGTAATAGTACGAGTATCTTGGTTGTCTTACGGGTATGTGATATTCCACTTAATTCAATATGGCGCCCTCTTATATAATGATATTACAAATAAATAATATGTGTATTGTTGGATATCAAAAAAAAGGAATGAATTAGATAATTACAAATATAAATAAAAATAAAACCAAATAATAAAACAAGTTTCTAAAATTTTATATTTAACAGTAAAACGGCTGTACCAATTTTGATGAAATTTAGCACACAGATAGAGGAGACCCTGATGGCGGTGATGGATTGACTGGATGACTTTTTATCCGGGTATGTTAAGAAATTCCCTCGAGACGCGAGAACTTTCACATTTTTAATATTACTAGCTTCTGCCCACGACTTCGTCCGCGTGGAATAGTTACTTTGGGCTAACGCTAACTTAAACCTCCGATTTTGAAACATTCTTCATTGGTGCTCCGCTCCTATTAGTCTTAGCGTGATGATATATAGCCTATAGCCTTTCTCAATAAATGGGCTATCTAACACTGAAAGAATTTTTCAAATCGGACCAGTAGTTCCTGCGATTAGCGCGTTCAAATAAACAAACTTCAGCTGTGTATATTAATACCTATACAGGAAAGGTTTTTAACCAGTGCGCAATTTTTTTTTTGTGGTTCAGTATAAGTAATAGAATTTAATAAAATTGAACACTTTTCAATGTTTTGCTTTTATTCTTTCATCCGTGTCCTGTTTTAAAATAAGTAAAATATTTGCATAACCTATTCGTAATAGCACTGCACCGCGTAGGCATGCGAGAGCGAGCTCACAAAATGAAATCAAGTTCTTAAATAAAAAAGGTTTCGTAAACGATAACTTTTTTTAGTACTAAGACTTAACAAACTGAAAAATACGTGTTTTCAAAAAGTGTTTTAGCTTAAAGTGTCAAAATTTGTGCAATAGTTAAAAAAAACTGGTAGATATTAGTCCGGATTTTATTAATTTGGTTTGCAATCTATACTAATATTATCAAGAGGAAAGATTTGTTTGATTGTAGGGTTTTAACTCAAAAACTACTGGACCGATTTTAAAAATGCTCTCACCGTTAGAAAGCTACATCTTTATGAAGTGTCATAGGCTATATTTATTTCCAGAAATAATTAGGGAGACCTACTAAAAGTTGAATAATGTAACCCAAGGTGTAAAAAAAATGTCCACGCGGGGGAAGCTTCGGGCCGAAAACTAGTAAAGAGTATTTATATCTGCTATGCCATGTTTTCACATACCCTTTAACATCTAAAGTTAGCTTAGCACAACTGTAATATCCAGAAGATCACGTTCTTTAGCGCTATAAGGACTGGCACGTCTCTCTGCGTCACATGCGACACGGACGGATAAAATTAAAACGCCTTATGTACTAAGAATGATACTGACACGAATAAAATTTTGATTAAAAAAAAAAAAATTCTTTTACAAAAAGTATAACCGACGTCCAAAACAGTTAAAGAGAAAAATAAATTTAGTGTCTGCTGAAAAATTGCTTAAGAAGTCGGTGGCTAAACTACATATAATAATTACGACATGAGTTAGACACTCTAAAACCTTCACCTAGCTATAAACAAAAATATGTTTGACGTGTAAAAGTGTTATTTTATAACCTACTTGCAGAAATAAATATCATTTATCATTTATAAAACCAAAAGTATTTTTTTTTATTTCAAGTAGGCCTTTGCAGGCTCTTACGAAAAGTCACACTAGTTGCACGGTTCCAAAGAGTAGGTCCTATGGAGAAGAACCGGCAAGAAACTCCATGGATACTCTTATCAAAAAAGTAATGCTGTTCACCAGTGGCGGTTCCAGGGGGGGGGGCACAGGGCCTCAAGCCCCCAAAAGCTAAGCAACGAGACTTATTATGCGTTAAGCAAAATAAAATGTTCTGTGCTTTTTAGTGTTCCGCTTGATATAACCTACCCTCACCAGAATCAAGCCCCCCCAAACCAAAATCCTGGATCCACCACTGCTGTTCACAATAACTCGGTTACATTAGTAAAAGCACTGACTTCCAGAGCGCATGGTAAGATAGTTTTTCCCATCCTACGAGAACTATTTCACGCACCCGGATAAAATATAGCCTATAACCGTATCCAGGCTCCCATCTGTCGTCATTTCCAATTTCATCTAAATTAATTCAGCTGTTTCACCGTAGAAGCATAACAAACAAACAATGAAACCGACATCGTGACATTCGCATTTATGATAATATTAATTAGGACATCAATACATAAGCCTTTTCCCAACTATGTTGGGGTCGGCTTCCAGTCTAAACCAGATGCAGCTGAGTGCTAGTGTTTTACATGGAGCGACTGCCTATCTGACCTCCACAACCCAGTTACCGGGTAACACGGTACCCCTTGGTGAGACTGGCTGTCAAACTTTCTGGCTTCTGACTACCCGTAACGACTGTCAAAGATCTACAAATGACAGCCGGGACCAACAGCTTAACAAGCTTTCCGAGGCACGGAGGAGTATCGCTATGACATAGATATAGTCACCCAACCAATTTGATCGACCCGTGTCTGTTAAATAAGCCACAAGTCCCTCGTTAAAGTCAGCATATATCATGAGCATTTAATTAAAACAATTAACAAAAACCCAGACAAGTTTTATGAGCAAAATTAATTAACCTAAAAAAATATTCGTCAGTCTAAATGTAACCCCATTAAAATTTCATCGATATCGACACTAACCCGTGTCCCAGCTCTACTTGTTCTAATTAGTGACTTGACGGCTTTCATTAATGAAATTTTGAACACGAGCAAACCCGAGGGATGGGCATAGCTCTGAAGTTTGCGCATGTAATGTGTTATCGACGTATACAGGGTGGTTTAAATAGAAGCAACTATGTATAGGGTGTTTTGTTTTTGTTTGAGAAGGCATATTAACTATCGGAGATTTAGTGATATTTTTGAGTTGCCGAGGGGCTCGTGGCTAAGTAACAGCCGTGCAGATCATAAATTAGCAAGGTTAAGCTGCGCTAGTCGCGGTCAGTCCGTGACTGGGTGACCGTTTTCTTAACATGGCGAGAACCCTCCGTGCCTCGGCTCGCACGTGTCGCTGTCGGTCCTGCGCCTGATCTCTCCCCGGTCGTGTCGGACTGCCGACCCATCGGACTATGAGAGTGAGGGAATAGAGAGTGCACCTGTGTCTGCAAGCGTGCGTGCACTATAATATCTCCTGCGTACCTGGCTAGTCTTTATTGAGATAGGCCGCCGTGACCGAAGTCGGTCTGGAGAGATTATAGATGTTTTTTTGAATACAGATTCTATCTTATCATCATCTGCCTAGCCTTTTCCCAACTGTGTTGGGGTCGGCTTCCAGTCTAAACCGGATGCAGCTGAGTACCAGTGTTTTACAGATTCTATCTTATATCGTATGTTATTTACTAACCGACTTAAAAATAGCAGGAGGTTCTCATTTCATAGTTTTTTTTTGGTAAGATGGATTTTTTAATCACATTTAGACGTCAAGATTTTGTTTAAAGGGAACGCTGGTGCCGGCATTTCCTAGCTGTGAGAAGAAATGCCGAAACAAACCCGTTGAGCCCTTCCGAGCCGCGAGACGACTCTCGGCCACCGTAGGCGCGGGGCTGCGGACGGTGAGCTATGGGTGGCTCGCCGTCCGGCAAGGACCAGACCCGCGTCGACGGCACGTTCGTGCTCCACGCGCGCCTCAAAGAGCTGTCAGCAGAAGTGACGGGGCCATAGGGCCTTAGCCTGCCGGGGTTGCGGGATGTTCAAAAGAGTTACCGGAATATAAAGGGCTGTGGAAGGAACATGGATGGGTCAGTCAGTAAGAGCCTGACACTCTCTCCCGCCCCATCCACGTTGGGAAGATTCATTTGATGATTGCCCATCAGAAAAAAATGGGACCGTGGTCTCTTTTAAAGTTTTATCTATCTTCTATTATATAAAAATGAATCCGTATTTCCCTTGGTCATCCATCACGCGAGAACGGCTGGACCGATCTCTATGAAATTTGGTACGGAGATACAAGGGACTCTGAAGAAGGTTTTAAGCTATCTTTTAAGTTTTCTTTTTATCCAGGTGCGTTAAGTAGTTTCCCCGGGTCGAGAGTGATATTGCGGGCAACAGCGAGTATGAAAATTAATATAAATATGTATATAACAACCTTGATCCTTGTTCCCTTTTGTAATTGAGCAGCAATCTGTAACAAAGAAAATATTTAAATTAATATTGTTTCTAGTAAAAATAAAACCGACTTCCAAAAAAAAAACTGAAAAGTAAAAAATAATTTTTATTTAAACGCTTTACGACCAAAACAACGCTTTCGAAGTCGGTGTCTTGTAAGTTACTATTGTTAATATTTCGCCACCGATTTCGAAAGCGTTGTTTTGGTCGTAAAGCGTTTAAATAAAAATTATTTTTTACTTTTCAGTTTTTTTTTTGGAAGTCGGTTTTAATTTTTTTGTAAAAAGCTTTTTTATTTTTTCGCTTTTCAGTGTCTCGGTCTTGCAATCTTAACAAAATAAACACACCACTTTTTTAGGTTGTAATAAGCGTAAATAACGAAATCATCTAAGTATTTGGCATATCAGCAAGTAGAGATAAATCGTTATTTTTGATATATTTATAAAACGGCTGAACCGGTAGTGATAAAATTTAAATGGGACCACACGGGAAGCACCAGCTTTCAAATAAAAAAAGAATCATGAAAATCGGTTCACCCAGTCGCAAGTTATGAGGTAACAAACATAAAAAAAAAAAAAAATACAGTCGAATTGATAACCTCCTCCTTTTTTTTGAAGTCGGTTAAAAAGTGGACAAGTGCGTGTCGGGCCACGCGCCATAGGATTTCGTAGTAGGTTCTAGTTAGTCGACTATAACTCTGTAACCGGTTAAGCCTACTTAGCCGTGATGTTTTTCTATTAAGTTCCTTACATGTGCTATCTTTGTGATTTTTTTCACAGATCTAGGTACAGCCATTCAAAAGTTAGAGGGATGCTCGTATCGAGCAAAAATTTGCACTTAAAAGCTAGACATTTCGCTCTCAAACACGTAAAGTGGGGATGAATATTTTTTTCTCGCATATCCTTTCGTGTGGGGTATCGTTAGATAGGTCTTTCAAAAATATTATGGGTGTGTGAAGGCCATTTGAGAAATATCTAGCTTTTACGTGGCTCAACACGCACTTGGCCGGTTTTCTTTAAAATATTTACTATACCGTCAAACTCAAAATGATTCGTTTAAAAATACAGGTTCTATACTACACAACTCATTATATATATACGTTTATATAGTATATCTACACAGCGGCGAGGAACAAAGAAATTCGGCCTGCGCATGCGTGAATAGAAAGAGACGGCGTAACGGTCGAACACTATATGCGGACACGAGCCAGAAAGGGACGGAGAACGTCATAAAAACTTCAGTGACATGGGTGTGTAGCTATTTAGTTATTAGTTAGTATAATTGGTTGTTATTATTTTAAAAGGAAATATAGTTTTAGTCAACAGTTTTCTTTAAAATCATCGTCATCTGTTCAACCTTTTTCCAACTATGTTGGGGTCGGCTTCCAGTCTAAATCGGGTGCAGCTGAGTACCAGTGTTTTACATGGAGCGACTGCCTATCTGACCTCCACAACCCAGTTACCGGGTAACACGGTACCCCTTGGTAAGACTGGTTTCTGACTACCCGTAACGACTATCAAAGATCTACAAATGACAGCCGGGACCAACAGCTTAACGTGCTTTTCGAGGCACGGAATGACCGCGCCAAGCGCAGCTTAACCTTTGATCGGTCGACCCGTGCGGCTGTTACTTAGCCACGAGCTCCTTTATGAGATAATATTTGATCGGAGATAAATCTTGGAAATCCCGGAAAACCTGCGAAATATACCTACGTCGACCACTGGTTATGTAATCCAACACGAAACATACCTTGTAAAACAATGTGAACCTCAAAATTTGGGGCTAGTGGCGTAAAGTTTCATCCCCATACGTAATTACAAAGGGGATGAAAACTACCCCTGAGATATTTATGCGACTACCTGAGAGGGAGCTCCGATATATAACCCTCCCTTTCTACCTTATTAAAAACATCCTGGTAATATTTCTTTGGCGATATCAAATTGTTGATTAAGGGTTGATATTTCGATAGTCAGATGTTTTTTTATCTGATAAACTAGCTTTTCGCTAGCGGGATCGCTCGCGTGGGCTATACGAATTCAAATTAAAAATGACAGAGTTTCATACAAAATTTTCCCCCCCTTTTCACTGCCTTAGGGGTAGAATTTCGGGAAATCCTTTCTTATCAGTTGCCTACGTCATACAAAGAACTCACCCTCCAAGTTTCAGGTCTTTACGATCAGCGGTTTAGGCTGTGCGTTGATCCGTCAGTCATTCAGGACAAAGCATTTTATATGTATAGATATAGATAAATAATTGTCATCTTGACAGATTTTGTAAAGAAAATATGCTAAACCACGGGAGAACGCTACTAAAATAATTAATGCGAAGGTGAGTTTGTTTGTAACGTTTTCACGGCTAAACGGCTGAACCAGTGTGGATGAAATTTTGTATAAAGATAGATGGGAACCCTCGAGAAGGTTATTGACAACTTTTTATCTGCGTGCGTTAAGTAGTTCCTCTTCATTTGTAGTTTCCTTTGGAACGCCCGACGATGTAAATGAATAGCTAGTATTAAGTAATATTGTAAAAAAAATCCCAGTTTATCCCACTGTTGGGCTAACATTAACATCATAATATAATTCCCAACCTCTAAAAGAAATAAACATATTTTCCGTGGCTAAGCCATATCGCGTGATTGGACCGATTTAGGCTTGTTATCCACTGTTAATGCTATAATATAAAGTTAGGAAACTCTTTAATTTTGTCTATGGTTATGAATAAAAAATATAAAAAAACCGGCCAAGTGCGTGTCGGGCCACGCGCAGTAGGGTTCCGTAGTAGGAGTTAGTTAGTCGACTATAACTCTGTAACCGGTTAAGCCTACTTAGCCGTGATAGTTTTCCTTGTAAGTTCATTACATGTACTACATTTGTGATTTTTTTCACATTTCTAGGTACAGCCATTCAAAAGTTAGAGGGGGGGATGCTCGTATCGAACAAAAATTTGCACTGAAAAGCTAGATATTTCGCAAATGGCTCGCTTAACCAAAAAATGGTCTTCACACACTCATAATATTTTTGAAAGACCTATCTAACGATACCCCACACGGAGGGGTACGCAAGGAAAAAAATATTCATCCCCACTTTACGTGTTTGGGAGATACCCTAAAAAAAATATTTTTCAAAATTTTATTTTACCACTTTCTCGGTGTGATCAATATACATATCCATACTAAATTTCAGCTTCCTAGTAACAAGAACCTCGGAGCTATGCCGCGGACAGACAGACAGACGGATATGGCGAAACTATAAGGGTTCCTTGTCGGACTACGGAACCCTAAAAAAGGCGTGAAACGAGCTGTCAATAAGAAGATTCTTGGGTAAGATGATGGTCGACGTAATTTGTAAGTGCAAATTATTTATAGTTTTATGGATAAAATAGTGACTGAACTCTTCAATATTATTTAAGTCCACAGATTATTTCGTTTAAGAGGAGCTCGTGGCTAAGTAACAGCCGCACGGTTCGACCGATCAAAGGTTAAGCTGCGCTTGTCGCGGTCGGTCCGTGGATGGGTGACCATCTATGTCATAGCGATACTCCTCCGTGCCTCGGAAAGCGTTAAGCTGTTGGTCCCGGTTGTCATTTGTAGATCTTTGACAATCGTAACGGGTAGTCAGAAGCCAGAAAGTGTGACAACCAGTCTTGCTAAGAGTATCGTGTTAGCACGATCTCCCGCGAGGCGGCGGGCCTCCTCGCCGGATTGCCGCCGTGGGATCTGGAGTCGGGGGTCCTCGCGCGCCTGTACGAGTGGCGCGCGACGGCCCAACGCTGGGGCGAACTTCCGCCACCGCGGCAAATCGCGGTTTGGCGGACTGAGCTCCGGCGTGATCTCATGGCGGAATGGAAAGAGCGGCTGTTGCAGCCCAGCGCAGGGCACGCCGCAATCGCGGCGGTAAGTCCCCTCTTTGAGGAGTGGCTAGGGAGACGCCACGGCGTCCTCACCTACCGCCTGACGCAGGTCCTCACCGGGCACGGAAGCTTTGGGAGGTTCCTGCACAGAATCAGGCGGGAGGAAACGCCCGGGTGTCACCATTGTGTAGATCGCCCGGAGGACACGGTGGAGCATACGGTGGAGGTCTGCCCTGCTTGGGCGGAGCACCGCCGTATCCTCGTAGGGGCGATCGGCGGCGGCGACCTCTCGCGTCCGGCCCTGGTTCAGGCCATGGTCCGGAGCGAGACGGAATGGGACGCCGTCTCCTCCTTCTGCGAAGCAGTAATGCTGGAGAAGGAGGCGGCGGAACGCGTGAGGGAGCGACAGGCCTCACGCCCCAGCCGCCGTAGGAGACGCCACGGGCGTCGGGAGCCGCGAGATGACTCCCGGCCACCGTAGGCGCGGGGCTGCGGACGGTGAGCTATGGGTGGCTCGCCGTCCGGCAAGGACCAGACCCGCGACGACGGCGCGTTCGTGTTCCACGCGCGCCTCAAAGAGCTGTCAGCAATAGCGACGGGGCCCTCCCACTGGGCCATAGCCTGCCGGGGCTGCGGGACGTTCGAAAGAGATACCGCGCCCCCGGTATACAAAGGGCTGAGGAAGGAACATGGATGGGTTTTAGTCAGTAAGAGTCTGACACTCCCGCCCTCCCGCTTCACCCACAGCGGGAGGGGTCATTTGATGATTACCCATCCGAAAAAAAAAAAAAAAAAAAGGGTATCGTGTTAGCCGGTAACTGGGTTGTGGAGGTCAAATTTTAATAGGCAGTCGCTCCGTGTGAAACACTATTACTCAGTTGCATCAGGTTAGACTGAAAGCCGAAAACAATATAATTGGGAAAAGGCTAGGCAGATAATGAGCTATAGTACTAAAAGTGTGAAAGCTCGCCTTTTTGAAAAACTACTGAACAGAATTGGATGAAATTTGGCACACACGTAGTTTATAACCTGGATTAACATATAGGATACGTTTTACCCGGGTGCGCGGAGTTGTTCTTTCAGGATAAGGGTGAAACCGCGAGAAAGAGCTAGTGATACATATTTTATGAAAACTATCTTCTATCTATACTTATAATAAATCTGTAGAGAGGTCAATTCTGTACATGAAATATATTTCCAAAATAACTATCAGGGGGTGATTAGGGATCGATACTGATGCCAAAAATGCAATCAAAAAAATTTTTGTCTTTCTATCTATCTGTCTGTATAAACGTTATAGAAACAAAAACTACTCGATTTTAACGAAACTTGGTTCAATTATTTTTCATACTCCTGAGCTTGTTATAGTATACTTTTCATCACGCTACAATCAATAGGAGCAGAGCAGTGAAGGGAAATGTTGGGAAAACGGGAGAAGTTACTCCATTTTTTTTAAACGCGCTAATCTCAGGAACCGCTGGACCGATTTGAAAAATTATTTCAGTGTTAGATAGTCCATTTATCGAGGAAGGCTATAGGCTATATATCATCACGCTAAGACCAATAGGAGCGGAGCACCACTATTCTACGTGGACGAAGTCGCTGGCAGAAGCTAATAAAACATATTATAGCTTTGTGTAGTAAACATGCTTTTTAAAAGGTTTGCGTGAAAACTTATCGTAATAATATAATAACAAATAGTTCTATTTTACAAATGCCGCCCGTTTATACGTGGTTACGTCTCATTTAAACGATCAGCATTGTAATTGGGGCAGGGCCACCCATCCTTTTCCAGACCTTGGTATGTCGCGCTTAACTTGAGACAATCACGATTAATCATTATCTGTCTATATACATATAAAATGCTTTGTCCTGAATGACTGACGGATCAACGCACAGCCTAAACCGCTGATCGTAGAGACCTGAAACTTGGAGGGTGTGTTCTTTGTATGACGTAGGCATCCGATAAGAAAGGATTTTCTAATATTCTACCTCTAAGGGGGTGAAAAAGGGGGTAAAGTTTGTATTAAAACTTTGTCATATTTAATTCGAATTTTCGAAGCTGCTGGCGGAAAGCTAGTATATTATAAAATAGTATAGTAAATAGTCACCTATTAACGATACTATTTTATATACTACTATCCTTACGCCCGTGGCTTCGCCCGCATGGACAATTTTTTTAACACCTTGGGTTACATTATTCAAGTTTTGGTATCGATCCCTAATTATTTCTGGAAATAAATACAGCCTATGACATTTCGTAAAGATGTAACTTTCTAATTGCTGGATGTAAATTTCTGAAATAATAAAAGAATTTTTAAAATCGGTGCAGTAGTTTTTTTAGTGAGTTAAAACCCTACAAACAAACAAATCTTTCCTCTTTATAGTATTAGTATAGATGTGATAAAACAAAGTCCTCGGCCACGTCTGTCTGTCTGTTCGTGATAAACTCAACAAGTGAGTGTCGAGCTAACAAAATACTAACAACAGTAATTTAGACACACCGACTTCTAGAGCGATGTATTGGTCATCATCAGCCTATATATTGTCCCACTGCTAGTCACAGGTTTCTTCTCATATAGAGAAGGAATGAGCATTGATCACCACGCTTGCTCAAGGCGGATTGGCGATTTCAGACTTTTGAGTCCAGGTTTCCTCACGATGTTTTCCTTCACCGTTAGTCAGTGGTGTCTAAGATATACTCAAAAAGTACATAATATGACTTTAGAAAAGTCATATTGTTACTTGACAGGTTTCGAACCCGCACACTCGTACACGAGAGGCAGGTGACTTAACCACTAGGCCACTATGACATTTATATTGGTCCCCTAGTGTTTAAATAAAACGTATTTTCTCTTTTCAGTATTTTTGAAGTCAGTTTTTTTTTTGTATATTTTTAAAGACTTGTCTGAATGATATCCTACACGTATGGATATCAATTTAATCCGTATGTTTCTAAATTGTTCAAAGCTATGAATAAAGTCTTTTATCTAAATCCTTACTAATATTTTAAATTCGAAAGTGAGTTTGTTGGTTTGTTAGCTACGCGTTCACGGTAAAACGGCTGGACCGATTTAGTTGACATTTGGTATAGATAGGACAAGGAAGACGGTTATTGGCTACTTTTTATCCGGGTGCTTTGACGCGGGGGAAACCGACAGTTTTAACCATCTATCTATACATATAAAATGCTTTTTTGTCCTGAATGACTGGCGGATCAACGCACACCCTAAATCGCTGATCGTAGAGACCTGAAACTTGGAGTGTGTGTTCTTTGTATGACGTAGGCATTCGATAAGAAAGGATTTTCCGTAATTCTACTCCTAAGGGAGTGGAAAAAGGGGGCAAAGTTTGTATGAAACTCTGTCTTTTTTTAATTTGAATTCGTATAGCCCACTCGGTCGACGCTGCTATTGAAAGCCTAGTATTCTACGTTAGTCTGTATAGTCTTAGATTTTTATTCAAAAGTTAAACTGAAGTCAAGCGAACAGAAACAAAGAAACTACCAAAAAATCTACCTCATTATATAAAACTGTTAGAATTAATGTACCTACGTTCAAAATATGTACAATTCTTTCCTTTAATGAGTACGGAACCAAATTTAATGGCTTTCGATCACGCATTTAACCAATTTTCTCTTTATCAAAAGAATGGTCAAAAATTAAATCTTATTTCGTGTTAATCTATACTAATATAATAAAGCTGAAGAGTTTGTTTGTTTGAACGTGCTAATCTCAGGAACTACTGGTACGATTTGAAAAATTCTTTTAGTGTTAGATAGCCCATTTATCGAGGAAGGCTATAGGCTAAATATCATCACGCTAAAATCAATAGGAGCGGAGCATCAATGAAGAATGTTTCAAAATCGGGGGTTAAAGTTAGCGATAGCCCAAAGTTACTATTCCATGCGGACGAAGTCGCAGGCATTCACTATAAAGGGTTCGTGGCTTATAGAAGTCGGAGCTTAGAGTCACCGCGCCCCCAGAACACAAAGGGCTGAGGAAGGAACATGGATGGGTTTTAGTCAGTAACCGTCTCACTTATAAAATCCGATTAATTTAATCTGCTGCTCAGCAATGGGTAAGCAAAAATCTCACTCATTAATACTGTTTAGCGTTATACCAAACATAAGTCACTAGCTTAATCCTTTTTTTTTTTTTTCGGATGGGAAATCATCAAATGACCCCTCCCGCCGTGGGTGGGGCGGGTGGTAGTGTCAGACTCTTACTGACTAAAACCCATCCATGTTCCTTCCTCAGCCCTTTGTCTTCCGGGGGCGCGGTATCTCTTTCGAACGTCCCGCAGCCCCAGCAGGTTTACTAACCTACCAACCCCTATTTTAGGGTTCAGGAGTCGATAAGGAACCCTTATATATTAGCCATGTCTGTCTGTCTGCCTTAATCCTGGATTACGACATTGATGTTTAGGTGAGAAATGGTGAACTTCAGATTACATTTTTTTTTAAAGACGGTAAGAGTCTGATACTCTCTCTCGCTCCATCGGAGCTCGTGGCTAAGTAACAGCCGCACGGGTCGACCGATCAAAGGTTAAGCTGCGCTTGGCGCGGTCGGTCCGTGGTGGAACCATCTATGTCATAGCGAGACTCCTCCGTACCTCGGAAAGCACGTTAAGCTGTTGGTCTCGGTTGTCATTTATCAAATACCATGCCGGTCTTATCCCCAAGCAAATGTACCATTTTTAACCCCCGACGCAAAAAGAGGGGTGTTGTAAGTTTGACGTCGATGTCTGTCTGTGTGTGTGTTTATCTGTCTGTGGCATCGTAGCTCTTAAACGGATGGACCGATTTCGATGCGGTTTTTTTCATTTAAAAGCCAGTTTCCTTGCAGTGGTTTTTAGCTATGTTTGGTTAATATCGGTCCAACAGTGTAAGAGTATCAGCTCTTTTCCGAAATGATGTAAGGCATTTTTACGTAGGGGGTTTTTTAAATTTTTAAATTTATGTTGTTGCACTATATTCTAGTAGATCTTTTTTCTTTCTTTCTTTGTTTTCTGTACAGGAAATTAAACCCATATACAGCTTGGCAACTAGACAATCCACAGCGCCACCCATCCACCCAAAGTGAACCGTATTTGAACCACACTCTAAGTTCACACCCAAGCTTTGAACCCGTGACCTTTCGACCGCTGACCGACGTTTGTAAGCTTATATCTATAAATAAGTCTAGAAGGATTTCACACAAAATTATTATGAAAAAGACTCCTACTAAAAGTCTGTAACAATCGATTTTACGAAAAATGTAAACAAAGTCGTAACCTATTTTGTTAACCGCCTTCAAAAAAAAAGGAGGTTATCAATTCGACTGTATTTTTTTTTATGTTTGTTACGTCATAACTTGCGACTGGGTGAACCGATTTTCATGATTCTTTTTTTATTTGAAAGCTGGTGCTTTCCGTGTAGTTCCATATAAATTTTATCACTACCGGTTCAGCTGTTTTGGAAATATATCAAAAATAACGATTTATCTCTACTTGCTGATATGCCAAATATTTAGATGATTTGGTTATTTACGCTTATTACAACCTAAAAAAGTGGTGTGTTTATTTTGTTAAGATAGCAAGACCGAGAGACACTGAAAAGTGAAAAATTGATGAATTAAAAAAATGAGAAATAAAAAAAAATGGCGTAAGGATGGCGCATTTATGTCAATTTCATGCACTAAAAATCAACATTCATAAATTTAAAGCCATTTTATTTATCTACTAGCTTTCCGCCCACGGCTTCGCCCGCGTGGACATTTTTTTACACCTTGGGTTACATTATTCAAGTTTTAGTAGGATCCTTAATTATTTCTGGAAATTTCGTAAAGATGTAGCTTTCTAACGGTGAAAGAAGAAAGAAAGCAGAAAGCCAGAAAGTCTGGCAACCATAGTTTATAGGTTTAGACTGGAAGCCGACCCCAACATAGTTGGGAAAGGGCTAGGCAGATGATGATGATGTGGGAAAATTAGAAAAAAAAAATAGGTTATTATTTTGTTTACATTTTTCGTTAAACCAATATTGGTACAGATTATAATATTATAAATGCGAAGGTTTGTGAGCGATAAAGCTTAAAATAAGAGGGCGGGGGGCGCTCGAACTTAACAAAAAACCGGCCAAGTGCGTGTCGGGCCACGTGCAATAGGGTTCCGTAGTAGGTCTTAGTTAGTCGACTATAACTCTGTAACCGGTTAAGCCTACTTAGCTGTGATAGTTTTCCTTTTAAGTTCATTACATGTGCTACGTCTGTGAATGTTTTTTTTTCACATTTCTAGGGATAGCCATTCAAAAGTTAGAAGGGGGGTGGGCGCTCGAACTTAACAATAATTATTTCAATAACGGCTACCTTAATTGGAAAATGGTCTTCTTACACCTGCTTTATTTGTGAAAGAGCTATCCAACGATACTTCGCTCGACGGAATATATGAGAAAAAATATTCATCCCCACTTTACGTTTACGGGAGGTAGACTGAAAAAATAAATATTTTTCAATATTTTATTTTACCACTTTTATAAAAAATGAATCTGTGTCCCTATCCAATTGTACGTATGTTTGTTTCCTACTCTTTCACACAAAAACTACTGAAGCAATTTGGATGAAATTTAGTACACACATAGTTTATAACCTGTATTAACACATAGGACACTTTTTAACCGGGTGGGCGAACTTATTCTCTCAGGATACGGGTAAAATCAACAGAACTAACCACTAGACTGAATATAAGCTAACAAAAAAATAATATTTGACAATAAGTAAACTATCTTCTTTTGTTAAAAAGATCGTTGACATACCAAAAAAAGACAAACGCTTTTAGACGAAATTAAAACTGTCAAGTTGGCAAAAATAACGGCTCGTGGCGCTTGAAATGAATACAAATTTATTTCCTCAATACTTTGGGCTGGTAACTTAAAACGCTATTTCGAATAATTATATTACCTACTAGCTTCTGCCCGCGACTTCGTCCGCGTGGAATAGTGGTGCTCCGCTCCTATTGGTTTTAGCGTGATGATTTATAGCCTATAGCCTTGATTTCTGTGTAGCTTTAACCATTAAGGTTACACACGCGACGAAAGCTTAAAAATGTAGTAACTTCCCCCGTTTTTCCAACATTTCCCTTCACTGCTCTGCTCCTATTGATTGTAGCGTGATGAAAAGTTATACTATAACCAGCTCAGGAGGCTGACAAATAATTGTACCAAGTTTCGTTAAAATCCGTCAAGTAGTTTTTGTTTCTACAACGTTTATACAGACAAACAGACAGACAGACAAAATTTTACTGATTGCATTTTTGGCATCAGTATCGATCCCTAATCACCCTCTGATAGTTATTTTGGAAATATATTTCATGTACAGAATCGACCTCTCTACAGATTTATTATAAGTATAGATTTCGCACTAAGAGCTCGTGGCTAAGTAACAGCAGCACATGTCAAAGTTAAAGTCCAAAGGTTTTATTTATAGCATCGAGATATATCAATAGAGATGCAATCCCGAACATTACGCGGTAACAAAAACGTAACCCTTTTTTAGAATGCAAACGTAGCTTTGAAACTAGCAACCATTATGATGCAACATTATATTTATCTCTTTCACACTAGCCGAAACATTATGTACGTGACATCTGTTCGACAAAGACGGCGACAGTCAGTTTTTCCAGACATTCAGTTGAAGTCAAGCTGACAGATGATAAAGAAAGAAAGAAAGAAGAAATATTATAAGATTATAAAACGTCAAGAAAAGAAGCTAGGTGCAAGGTTCCAAAAAGTGGGTCCTATGGAGAAGAACCGGCAAGAAACTCCGTCAACTGATTAAAGGTTAAGCTGCGCTTGGACCGTCCGTAGATGGGTGACCATCTATGTCATAGCGAGACTCCTCCGTGCCTCGGAAACCATGTTAAGCTATTGGTCTCGGTTGTCAATTGTAGATCTTTGACAGTCGTTACGGGTATTCAGAGGCCAGAAACTCTGGCAACCAGTCTTACCAAGGGGTATCGTGTTACCCGGTAACTGGGTTGTGGAGGTCAGGCCGTCGCTCCATGTAAGACACTACTCAGCTACATCAAGTTAGACTGGAAGCCGAATCCAAAATAGCTGGGAAAAAGCTAGGCAGATGATGAATATTATTTAGCGGGAATTTTCTTCCAAAAATTACGATGAGTTTTCGACAACTGAACGGAGTGAGATGAAATTTGGTATGAAGATTAAGGTAGTTTTTATCTGGGTACCAACATGCTTCGAAGTCGTGGTGGCCCAGTGGTTAAGGCACCTGCCTCTCGTGTACGAGTGTGCAGGTTCAAAACCTGGCAAGTACCAATGTGACTTTTCTGAAGTCATATATACTTTCTAAGTATATCTTAGAAAGAAAGAAAGAAATCATTTATTTGTTAAACATAGGTATACATTATACAGGTCTTATATTATAATATTTTGAGCGCTATGTTTTGTCAACAATGACATACAAATTAATTATAAAAGATAAATTACAGTATTAAAATTATTAGGTTATTATTATAATTACCTTAATATTGATAAAATTTCTATACACATATTATTTTTGTTATTTTACAATCTGTTACCAAAGATGAATTATACTATTAAAATTATATTAGGTACATATAATTATTATCTATTAATTTAATTATTATATCTAAATTCCGTTTATTTATTTATATACATATTAATTACATTTTTAAATATTAAACTATATACAAAAAAGAAAAACATTTAAAAATATAAAAAACAGTTTCCCACCGGTAACGAGACAGGGTCCAAGCTACCGGCGGTCAGGGCTCTAGAGAAAGGAACCTCCTGACGATACGCGCAGTGTCTAGGAGTACTGCTTTCTGTATCAGGCCCTTGATCCAGCTGCCTAACGAGAGCCTCTTTAGGTGTTGGTCGAGGCTCTTGGCTAGTAGACCATTGGCCGAAACGACTATCGGCACAATGACTGCTGAATCCACATGCCACATATCGACAACCTCGTGTGCCAAATCAAGATACTTGAGTTGTTTATCTTTTTCAGCCTTCACGAGGTTCTCGTCATGTGGCACAGTGATATCAATAATCATTGTGCGGCGCTCTAATCGATCTATCACCACTATGTCAGGCTTATTAGCTATAATAGTCCTGTCAGTGATGATAGATCGATCCCAGTATAGTGTGACATGGTCATTCTCGAGAACTGGGTCGGGCACATACCTGTAATATGGTACCTCATAGTCTACAAGGCAGTATCGCAAAGCAAGTTGCTGGTGGATAATCCTGGCCACTTGGTTATGTCTGTGCAAGTACTCGCCATTGGCTAGACTGGAACAACCGGAGATTATGTGTCGGATCGACTCTCCCGGACGGTGGCATGCCCGACAGATGTCAACCGTGCCATCCTTCACAATATACCTTCGGTAGTTCCTTGTCATCATGACTTCATCCATAATTGCACAAACAAACCCTTCGGTTTCTCCGAAGAGATCCCCGAAGCGTAACCAGGATATGGACGCTAAAAAGTCAACATCAGGCCCATGAAGGGCCCGGAAGTAGCGTCCGTGTAGCTCCTTACTCTGCCATACCTCCATGCGGTCCTTAGTATCCAAAATTACAGGCTTGCGCCAATTCTCGTTAGCCAAGGAGAGCGGGGTGAGTCCCTTGTCCACCATGACTACATCCTTATGCATCCCCATTTCAGCCTTCAGGAAATATTCCCTGAGACTGCATACCTCGCGGTTGTGGAGGGTCTTCGCGTTCAAAAATCCACGCCCTCCTAACTTCCGCGGGATATACAGCCTCATCACCGAAGACCGCGGGTGATGCATCCGGTATGTTGTCAGTAGTGAACGTACTCGTCTATCCAGGGCGTCTAATTCCGTCTGAGACCATTTGAGTATGCCAAAAGAGTACATCAGGACCGGCATGACCCAACCGTTAAAGGCACGCACCTTGTTGCCACCTGATAGAACGCTATTGAAAACTTTCTTCAGGCGGGCAAAGAAGCGTTCCTTCAACGATTGCTTCATGTCAGTCGCATTGATGCCCAACGCTTCTGACATACCCAAATACTTGTAGGTATCAGTTGAGGAGAGGGATCTAAAGTTTATGGAATTCGAAAGTTGGGTACTTTCGGATTCCACAATCCCTCCTCGCTTTACATGCATGACTGCACACTTGTCCACACCAAATTCCATCCTGATGCCATTACTGAAAGTTTCTGTTACCTTCAGTAATTTCATCAGTTGGAAATTATTGTGGGCAAAGAGTTTCAGATCATCCATGTAAAGGAGGTGAGATATTACTTGATCTCCTCTTCTCAACCTATAACCTAGCCCTGAATCCTCCAATAGCGAGCTTAGAGGATTCAAAGCTAAGCAAAACCACAACGGACTCAAACTATCACCCTGGAATATACCACGCTCGATCCTAATAGGTTCACTGGTCCCATGGATATGGCGACATCCTGGATAGCGAAGAACGGTCCTCCACTGCCTCATACATGACATCAGGAAGGTGCGTAGGTTTGCATCAATTTTGTACAATTCCAGCACCCTCATGAGCCATGTATGTGGCACCGAGTCGTAGGCCTTCTTATAATCTATCCAACATGTCGACAGATCCTTTCGGGACCGTCGAACCTGTTGGCTTATGGCCATGTCAATGAGGAGCAACTCCTTAGTACCACGGGACCCATTCCTACATCCATTCTGAGAAGCAGACATGATGCTATTGTCTTCAATGTGACTATTAATTTTCGTTCTCAGAATGGACGTAAGAAGTTTATAGACCGTCGGCAAACAAGTGATCGGTCTATAGTTTTTAGGTTCCGCGGTACTACCTGATTTGTGGAGTAGGTGGGTAATTCCAGTCGTAAGAAACTGGGGTAACGATCCAGACTCTAAGGCCAACTGGAACTGGGATGCCAAGCGCACGTGTGAACTGCGAAACCACTTTATCCAAAAGTTTTGCAGCCCGTCCGGCCCTGGGGATTTCCAGTTAGGCAACGGACGAGCTGCATTAGTTACATCTTGGGGGCTGATAGTGATTGCCCCCATTTCCGGTATCGGTTCACACGCTCGCTCGATTTCCCCTATCCAGTCGTCCTCGATGTGAGTAACGGGCACCGACCAAATGCTGCGCCAGAATGAAGTCATGGCATCATCATCCGGCAGGCACGCGTCACTCACGCCTTTGTTGGATCGTTCCCAGTCTCTATATACCCGCCTTTGATCGCTCTGGAATGTACGATTTAAGGTATATCGTTCCACACGTTTTCTATATCTGCGTATCCGGTTTGCCCACGCATAAATCTTCTGCTTCAGGAAGTCGATGCGCTCTGTGACGCGGGCCATATAATCTTGAGGTCTAATATCAGTCCCGAAGAAAGCCCGTCTCACAAAGCGCATCACCCTTGGGCGACTATTGCCCTCCCTGAAGCAGATCAATTTGCCAATGAGCGTTCTGGTATCACCAATACGTCGCTCAATCCTGCACTGCCAAGCTGGAGCTGCTAGTTTTGGTCGTGTAGCCACGTCTTTATTAAGAAGCCTAACATGAGCTACACGACACGCCGCCACGGCAGCGCAGTACAAAATTGAGTGGGTATCGGTGATATCTTCGCAACTATCAAAATAATTTGATAGCTGCGAATCCAAAGCGCACATTAACGCCCTGTTTTGTTTATGCATGGGCAAACGAGGTAATTTAGGTCTGAGGTCTAATGGTGTAGACCGATATTCCTCAATCGCACTATCCAGGGCGCTCCTCAATTGCTCACTACACTGGGTACTTACATTTGTGGCTATGTCATCACTCTCCTCTTCAATGATATAGTTCTGTACCTGTTGTATACCTGTTGTTGTTGTTGTTGTTCGTAGTGGAGGAGTGATGACAGAGTCACTTTGTATTTCATTTCGTAGCCGATCAAGTACAGTATCATCCAACATATGATTACGCTGGATGACTCGCACCTGATCCGACAGTCGTTGTGCCGATACGCTGACAGCTGGCTCAAGCACCTGAAACAGAGAGAGCATCCGACTACGGTAAGCAGTCAGGTTGGTTCCCCCCTCTGTAGCCCCAAAGTACGCGCGCATGACGTTTTCATTGATCGATGGTGTCCATCGCATGCGCTGCGCACGTCCGCCGGGTGCGGGGATCCTGTCTGAAGCCGATGGGCCTCGAGGTCCCAAGCATTCCGGTGGCCGGTGTCCTCCTCGCCGACGCGCAGGTGGTGGAGACGTCGGCGGGGAGAAATACTCGTCGCTCGAGCTCGACGCGACTGCAGCCGCCGGTGTCGCTGGTGATCCAGGGTCCGGCGGTGGCGAGGCGGAGCTGAGCGACGACTGCGGAGGTGTTAGGCGTGCTCTTCTGGTGGCCGCTCGAGTCAGCATCACATTTATGCTTCTTTTTCTTCATGTGTTTTATTATTATTTTCCAAAATCTTCAAATTTTCATTGTAACTATTGCCTTTGACATACGTCATATTGAAAATAATTTTCAAGATTGTAAATAAACTTTGTCTAAATAAGTATATTTGACCTTTTTATATTTAATTTGGAGGTTTTTTAATTTGGTGGATGAATATTCGATGTAAATACGGAGAAATATTAGTTTTTATAATTTAAAATGCAGAGACATATTTTTGTGGATGCTGACACATAGTGTTGCCAGTGTAAACCATATCTAAATTATTATTACTTTTACAATTCCAGTCAGTTAAAATTGTCATTCAGAAAATCATCTAACGTGTAATAACATTTTTTGAGCAGCAGTTTATGTAATGTAGTCTTGAATTTCTGTTCTGGCATACATTTGATTGTGTCAGGTATTTTATTAAAAACTTGAGGAGCAATACCAAAAAAACTTTTTTTCATCAGTGCTGTTTTACATTTAATATGGCATAATGTGTTGAGGTACTGAGTACGTATTGGCATTTTCTTTACTGTAGCCAGTTTTTCAAACAAATGGGGATTTTTTTTTACGAATAATGCTGTTTCGAATATGTACAAAGCTGGGAGAGGTAAAATATTATATTTTTGAAAATATGGAACACAACTATCAGTATTTTTTAATCCATACATTGCCCGTATACATCTCTTTTGCATTCTAAATACGAGTTCCCGATTTGTTGACTGTCCCCAGAAAATTACACCATAACGTAAGACCGAGGATACTAATCCATGATATGCCGCCAATAGTGTCTCAGTATTTACTTTTTTTGAGAGTTGAAATAGAAGGTAAGCTGACTTGCTTAATCGTTTGCAAACTTCTTCCAGATGTGGCTTCCAAGTCAACTTGCTATCCATAGTAATACCTAAAAATTTTGCAATGCTGGTTTCTTCCATTCTAAAATCATTATATGTGACATGAACTGGGGTTTTTACCTGCCGTTGGTGGAAATGCATAATTTTGGTCTTATTTAGATTTATTACTAAGTTATTATTGTTAAGCCAATTAACTATTTTAGAAAGAGTATTACTGATGTCGGATTGGTAATTATTTGGATTATTGCATTTTATAATGGCCGTGCTGTCATGAGCAAAAAGTACCATTTCGTGGTCTGTTATTTTTGGAAGATCGTTTATATATATTAAGAACAGCAAGGGTCCTAAAACGCTGCCCTGAGGCACGCCATATTTTATTTGCCTGGCTCCAGAGGTATAAGTTGTTTCTAATTTAGTAACTGGACAGATTCTAGAAATTTCTGTACATTGCGATCTATTACTTAGGTAGGACTCTATAAGTTTAAGGATGTTTCCTCTAATGCCATAACAATATAATTTTTCTAATAAAATTGTATGATCTACGAAATCAAATGCTTTTGTCATATCTGTATAAATTGCGCATACCCGATTTCTTTTATCGACAGATGACAAAACACTTGATAGCAGATCAAATAGCGCCATATTGATATTGATGTTCTTTCTAAATCCTTTTTGTTCTTTACAGAATAGTTTAAATTTTTCAAAATATATATAGGTGCAGTTATATATTACTTTCTCAATTACTTTTGAAAATATGGGTATTTTGGCGATTGGTCTATAATTTTTTAAATCAGTTCTGTCGTCTTTTTTGTAAAGTGGCTTAATAATTACTTTTTTTAGGCTGTGTGGGAATATACCATCGGAAATACACAGATTTACTATATGCGAAAGCAGCGGCGCTATTATGTCCTTAACTTCTTTAATAACCTTGGTTGATATGTTATCATATCCAACGGTATTTGTATTTTTGAGACTGCTTATAATTTTAATTATATCTTCACATGTAACCGGTAACATGAATAAGGATTGTGATGAAATATGAGACTTATTAGTTGGTATATTATTAATTGTTTGGATATTATTTTCAATAACTTCAATAAAATACTGATTAAATTCATTAGCAATATCAAGAGGGTGTGAGAAAGTTAAGTTGTTATTCTTAATACAGAGAATTGGTTCTTGTGGTAAACAATATTTTGATTTATTTATCAATTGCCAAGCTGCTTTCGATTTATTTTTCGAAGTACTTATGTGATGATTATTTTGGGCTTTTTGGGTTAGTTTTATAATTCGTCTGTAAAGCTCAGAATATTTTTTAAAGATGACTTTGTTTTTTATATCAGGATTTAGCCTATAAGCCCAAAGTAATTGTCTCTGTTTTTTGCTACATAGTTTAATTCCACGGGACACCCATTTCGTTTTCTTATTAGTAGACGTCACTCACTAACGGTGAAGGAAAACATCGTGAGGAAACCTGGACAAAAAGGCTGAAATCGCCAATCCTCCTTGAGCGCACGTGGTGATCAATGCTCATGCCTTCTCTGTATGAGAAAGAGGCCTGTGCCCAGCAGTGGAACAATATATAGGCTGATGATGATAACGACCTACATGCAATTTTTTCTCCCAGAACGCGGGCAAAGCCGCTGGAAACGGCTAGTCATTTTATAATCCTACCTAGCAGTTATTAATTTCAATTTTTCTAGCTCATAGTCAAAGGTAAATGTTTCCTTTGATCAATCATATAGAAAATATGTGATTGATTAAACTTTCTTTGTGCAGATAGAAACACATAAAAGAGTATAAGAAAACTGGCCAAGTGCGTGTCGAGCCACGCGCGATAGGGTTCCGTAATTGGTCGACTACAACTTTGTAACCGGTGAAACCTACTAGACCGTGATAGTTTTCCTTTTAAGTTCGTTATATATACTCATCTGTTTCTTTTTTTGTTATTCTATTAGCAGTCATTCAAAAGTTAGAGTGGACGCGTGAACTTAAGAGCCGTTTTACAATAATCGTAAGAAAACTACGATTTTGCAACTTTTTGACGGCGTTAATCTCAGTAATAGATGTGTTTATTAAATTTTTTGTTATACCACAAGATAGCCCTATTCATGTATTTGAAAAACTATTTAGTACAATTTTCAAATATTGCGTCTAAGATTCATAATAAATAATTTCTCATGCCACTTCGTTGGTAAAACGCTCGGAAGGGGTATTTCAAACCACTAGATCTCAGTTATCTTCGGCTATAAACTAGTTTTAAATGGCCCATAATATTCTAGATATGTTCTTGTAGGAACATTATTTTGTATTTTTTTGTTCCGTTTCTCCGTTTTCACTAAATAAAATACCAAAGTTACAAAAGATGAGGAAAAAACACCGCTTTTAACATGTGTTATTTATTACTTTAAAATATATATATTTAAAAAAATTATATACCAACGTAAACTATCATCATTAAGCTTTCATATAAAAATATTTTTTTTACAAAATATGTAATTTTATTATATATTTCAAGTAACTTTCTATGGTCTATATTGGCGCGCAGTACCTATCGCTACCGACTGGCCGGCGGGCGCGCCTAGTAATGAGTCTGCCGCGCGCGATTTTGTGAAACGGCTCTTAATAATAATATGCACTTTAAAGCTCCATATTTCGAAAACGTCTTCCTAAATTGGAAAATGATCTTCACACACCTGCTTTATTTAAAACTAGCTTTCCGCCCGCGGCTTCGCCCGCGTGGTATTTTTTTTTACACCTTGGGTTACATTATTCAAGTTTTAGTAGGGATCCCTAATTATTCCTGGAAATAATTATAGCCTATGACACTTCGTAAAGATGTAGCTTTCTAACGGTGAAAGAACTTTTCTGGTTGATTTACACCTTGTATCCAAAAAAACCCAAATATCTTACGGAACCCTATTTTTTCCAAAATAAAATTTAGCCTGTGTTACTCGTGGATAATGTAGCTTTCGAATGGTGAAAGAATTTTTAAAATCGGTCCAGTAGTTTTTGAGCCTATTCATTACAAACAAACAAACAAAGTTTTCCTCTTTATAATATTAGTGTAGAAAAAAAAACCTCTTAGCTATACCGCGGATAGACAGACAGACGGACATGGTGAAACTATAAGGGTTCCTTGTCTATTACAAAACCCTAAAAACGGAAAACACTGGAATAAACTGATTCCGCGGTTTCAACAAAAATAAAACGTGTTACGGTGTCCCATCTATCTCCGTAGCAAATTTCATCTAAATCGGCTCAGCCGATTTGCCGTGAAAGCATAGCTACGCTAAACGCTGTAGACCATTGTAGTCTGAATTGGTAAATAAAAATAAATTATAACAAACTCCCATTTGCCATTATAATATTACATTTTAATAAACTATGCAAAAAACTCGACCCCTTTTTGCCCCTACTTACCCCTTTTCAAAACTGACAACATTTCACCCCCTATCGATCCGTTTAGCATTCTGTCAAGTCAAAATAATGAGAACGCGAGAGACAACAAAATGTTTCAAATTGTTAGGGGACAGGGAATCGCCGTGTCATGGCTGTGGGGCGAGAGAGTGGCGGGGGCGAGAGCGGTTGTCCCCCAACTATGGTATAGTATAAAGGGTAATGATTTTAACAGTCTATGCATGTACGTTTGTTAGATCGTAGCTCCTAAACTACTGAGCAGATTTTGATGAGGTATCAATGTATTCGTTATTATAGCCCGGATGATAATTTGTACTTCAAATTTAATATGACGCATTATAAATTCAAAGACATTGTTACAAAAAAAAAAACGCGCGACTTTCAAAACACTGAAAAAAGAAAAATTTCTTTCTGCTAAAACGCTAGTGGAGTAATACATCGCTTTTGAAGTCGGTGTCTCTAAGTTACCGTCGTCAGAATTTCGCCACCGACTTCTAAAACTCCACCGAATTTTAAAAATAATCTTCCAAATTTATACATCTAAAATGCTTTGTCCTGAATGACTGACGGATCAACGCACAGCCTAAACCGCTGATCGTAGAGACCTGAAACTTGGAGGGTGTGTTCTTTGTATGACGTAGGCATCCGATAAGAAAGGATTTTCCGAAATTCTTACCCTAAGGAGGCGAAAAGAGGGGCAAAGTTTGTATGAAACTGATCTCTGTTCGAAAGAGTTATCGCGCCCATGGATCGCAAAGGGCTGAGGAAGGAACATGGATGGGTTTTAGTCAGTAAAAGTCTGACACTCCCTCCTGCTCCATCTATGGCGGGAGGAGTCTTTGATAATTTCCAGTCCGAAAAAATAAACGAAAAAAAGCCTGACTCGGGAGTCAAACTCAAGGTTAGGTAGGTAGGTTCATAGCAGTGGCGTTTTTCGATTTCTTCTCAGGGGTCTTTCGTTAGGAAATACCGGTATTATGAAGCTTAAAAATATTGCCTTTGACTCCCAAAGGAATATTTAATGTCAAACAGATATAAATATTTCATTTCAAATTATAATGGATATACTAGCTTGTTGCTAAGTAACAGCCGCACGTGTCGATCGATCAAAGGTTAAGCTGCGCTTGGTGCGGTCGGTCCGTGGATGGGCGACCATCTTTGTCATAGCGAGACTCCTCAGTGCCTCGGAAAGCAAAGCTAAGCTGTTGGTCCCGGTTGTCATTTTGTAGATCTTTGACAGTCGTTACGGGTAGTCAGAAGCCAGAAAGTGTGACAACCAGTCTTACCAAGGGGTATCGTGTTACCCGGTAACTTAGTTGTCGAAGTCAGATAGGCAGTCGCTCCATGTAAAACGCTGGTACTCAGCTGCATCCGGTTAAGACTGGAAGCTGACCTTAACATAGTTGAGAAAATGCTAGGCAGATGAGTAAGGATTTGAAAACTGTCGTCTGTCCGTCTGTCTACTATGCTTCCACGGGATAACCGAAATAGTTCCCTTCATATCTATATATATAAAAATGAAACCCGTTTTCCGTTGTCACGACATAGCATGAAAACGGCTTGACCGATTTGGCTGAAATTTGGTACGGAGATAGAGGGGACCCTGGAGAAGGTTTTAGGTTTTACATTTTATCCGGGTGCGTGAAGTAGTTCCCCCGGAACGCGGGTGAAATCGCGGGCAACAGCTAGTTTTTAATAAACACTTTTTTTTATGCGGTTTTAAGCGCCCTGACGGTATTACTCTAATCCACCCGGGATAAAAAGTGGGATGCTAAGGTGCGGCGTATTAATCCAGGTTTATAAACTTTGTGAGTAGCAAATTTCATTAAAATCCACTGAGTAGTTTTTGTGTGATAGCGTAACCAACATACACACACACAAACTTACGCATTTACTACGTTAGGGTTCCGTACCAAAAATGGTAAAAGAAACCCATGGTTAACTTATGGTTTCACGTCGTATATCTGTCCGTCTGTCACAATTCAATTCAAACACTAATAATTTCTACCTTTCTACAGGATCTCTCAAAATTCGAAGTCGGTGGCGAAATACTAACAATAGTAACTTAAAAGACACCGACTTCTAGAGCGATGTTTTGGTCGTAAAGCGTTTAAATAAAAAATATTTTTTACTTTTCAGTTTTTTTTTTGGAAGTCGGTATTAATTTTTTGTAAAAAGCTTTTTTTATTTTTTCGCTTTTCAGTGTCTCGGTCTTGCTATATTAACAAAATAAA
The DNA here is from genome assembly GCA_963891755.1 of Pyrrhia umbra. NCBI lineage: Eukaryota > Metazoa > Arthropoda > Insecta > Lepidoptera > Noctuidae > Pyrrhia > Pyrrhia umbra. The sequence goes on from OY982946.1 coordinate 1,251,456, forward strand.
CACACCACTTTTTTAGGTTGTAATAAGCGTAAATAACCAAATCATCTAAGTATTTGGCATATCAGCAAGTAGAGATAAATCGTTATTTTTGATATATTTATAAAACGGCTGAACCGGTAGTGATAAAATTTAAATGGGACCACACGGGAAGCACCAGCTTTCAAATAAAAAAAGAATCATGAAAATCGGTTCACCCAGTCGCAAGTTATGAGGTAACAAACATAAAAAAAAAAATACCGTCGAATTCATAACCTCCTCCTTTTTTTGAAGTCGGTTAAAAATGGAGGATAAAGTTGAATAATTTTGCTATTTTTTATGTTTTTCGTTATATCTATGTATTGATATTATTAAAAATATTAAAAGTATGCTAATTATTGATATTATCATGTTTTGAGATACTTACTCGTAAAAGTATAAATGATAAGAAAAAAGTTTGATGCAATTGGCTATAAGTATCACAGTTCTGAAGTAATCAGCAATGTTCCTATATAGCCTACACCAATTGCTTCTACAAAAAAAATAACAAAATCATAACCTGTGTTCAAATTTTCCTACTAATCTACACTATCATAATAAAGCTGAAGAGTTTGTTTGTTTGAACGCGCTAATCTCAGGAACTACTGGTACGATTTGAAAAATTCTTTCAGTGTTAGATAGTCCATTTATTGAGGAAGGCTATAGGCTATATATCATCACGCTAAAACTAATAGGAGTGGAGCACCACTATTCCACGCGGACGAAGTCGCGGGCAGAAGCTAGTAGATAAATAAGCATTAAATGATGCATGACATTGATATACATGGGACAACCTTACGTTTATTTTGTTAATTTCTGTGGCAGAACTAGAACAAAATAGGTTGAGATTTTGTTTATATTTTTCGTAAAATCAATTAGTAAAGACATATACAAACAAACATAATTTTGCGGTCGTAAAAACAAGATAATTGCGACTTTATTGCTTACTAGCTTCTGCCCGCGGCTTCGCCCGCGTGGACATTTTTTTACACCTTGGGTTACATTATTCAAGTTTTAGTAGGGATCCCTTATTATTTCTAGAAATAAATATAGCCTACGACACTTCTAAAGATCTAGCTTTGTAACGGTGAAATAATTTTCAAAATCGATCCAGTAGTTTTTGAGTTAAAACCCTACAAACAAACAAACAAATCTTTCCTCTTTATAATATTAGTATAGATAATATTCCTTCTAAAGATCGGAACCCTAGCGCGAATCCGACCCGCACTTGGCCGGTTTATCAAAAGTACTCCGTGGTTACAAAATACAGAATCAATTTCATCTTTGAAAGCGACATGACTGATGGGTAAAAGAGATAGATACACTCGTGTATACCTGTCTCCCTCATCATTGAGTGGATCGATACCTGTGGGACTAGAGAGCAAGCTTCAATGATTTTAGTATTTTTAGCGTTTGTTATAATCTGAGCGCGACTACTGATCATGAAACTCTGAGCTCAATTTTAGGTTGAGTTGAGTTTTACCCGCGTTCTGAGAGAAAACTACATGTAGGTCCAGATAAAAATAACCTTAATCTTCATACCAAATTTCATCGCAATCCGTTCAGCCGTTTTCTAGTAAAACTACTTCATAATCTACGTAATTTTTGGGAGAAAATGACCGCTTAATAATATCATCATCAGCCTAGCCTTTTCCCAATCACGTTGGGGTTGGCTTCCAGTCTAATCGGATGCAGCTGAGTACCAATGTTTTACTTGGAGTGACTGCCTATCTGACCGCCACAACCCAGTTACCGGGTAACACGATACCCCTTGGTATCGTGTTACCCGGTAACTGGGTGCAAGGGGCTCCGCCAACATCTCAGGTGCCCAAGTCAACCTCTGCCTGCACGTGGCGCACCTGCTGACTAACAGAAGAGGCTCTGACGCTCGCTACTCCTCTGGGGTCCGCCCTGGGGGTTCGGGGGTCAGACGGCAGTCGCCCCGGTAATTAGCAAAGTAGCCAATCGTGATGGAAAGCACAAGAAAAAGATTCAGGAAGGAGGGCTAGGGCGTCGCCGCAAAACGACGCGCAGGGGGAGCGCCCTACCCCTGTGACAAGTGGGCAAGGGCTACCGGGCCCGGGGCGAGCCCGGCTAATGACGCTAGCCCCAACTAAGATCCGCTTTGCAACCTGGAACGTGGGCACGCTGACCGGATGCTCCGCAGAGCTTGCGGCCATACTCGCCGGGCGTGGCGTGGCTGTGGCGTTCCTGCAGGAGACACGGTGGAAGGCCAACAGGAGCCGGAACATAGGGCACGGCTACAAGCTGATCTACACAGGCTCACCTGGTGGGGGCAGCGGGGTGGGGGTAGTGCTTGCCGAGCGATTCCACGACAGCGTTTTGGAAGTCAAGCGTATTTGCGACCGACTAATGGTAGTTAGGTTGCTTATTGAGGGGGTGGTAACCCACTTAATAAGTGCCTACGCCCCACAGGTCGGCTGCAGCGATGCGGATAAGGCGCTGTTTTGGGATCGTCTCGGGGGTGTGCTGCGCGTCATTCCGTTGTCCCATGATATCATTCTGGGTGGCGATCTGAATGGTCATGTGGGTGAGGCGCACGGGGTGTATGGATTCGGCGGAAGTAACGCAGAGGGAGAAACCGTTCTCCGAACCTGCGCCGCCGCCGACCTGGCCGTCGTGAATACGTTTTTCAAGAAGAAACCCGAGCACCTGATCACCTACAAGAGCGGGAGGCGCGCCACTCAGATTGATTATCTACTGACCAGGAGAAGTCATATCAACCGCGTGGCCAACTGCAAGGTCATACCTGGTGAGTGTCTCACTGCACAACACCGTCTCCTTGTCATGGATCTCCGCGTGATACCTCGTCGCAAACACGCCGAACGTTGCCGCCGTCAAATCAAGTGGTGGCTACTGGACCAAACCAGATACTTGGAATTTGACTCTGCCACTGGGGACATTAGCTCCGACACAGAGGGCAAGTCCGTCCAAGAATGCTGGGATAAGATCCAGACAGCGATCACTAAGACGGGAAAGCAAGTTCTCGGCGTGGCGAAAGGAGGTCGCAAAATTGACAAGGAGACCTGGTGGTGGGACGCCACAGTCCAGAGGTCATTACGGGAGAAGAAAACCCTCTTCAAGACGTGGCAAGCGTCCAGGTCACCTGAAGACCGCACGTCGTACAAGGCAGCGAAAAGAGCGGCCAAAAAAGCTGTAGCCAGAGCCAGGCGTGAACACTTGCAGCCACTGTATTCCAAGCTGGACACGCCTGAGGGGCACAAGCTCATTTACAAATTGGCGCGCTCTAGGGTTAAGGCGGCGCAGGACATCTCGCGCTGCCGTTGCGTGAACGGAGCTGATGGCGAGCTCTTGTACGACGAAAAAGCGGTAAAGGAGAGATGACGCTCTTACTTCCACGTTTTGCTTAACACCCAACACTGTGAGGTGCATCCTCCCGAATTACCTCCAAACCTAGGACTCGTGCCACCGATTATGCCTGACGAGATACTCGCATCTCTTCGCCACATGGAGAATCGGAAAGCTGTTGGTCCGGACGAGGTGCCAATCGAAGCGTGGAAAGCGCTGGGGGCTCGTGGTGTGTGCATCTTAACCAACCTTTACAACCGAATCCTGGCCGACCGAAAAATGCCCGACCAGTGGCGGCTTAGTATTATCACGCCGGTTCACAAGGGTAAAGGGTCCGTTCAGGATTGCGGTAACTACCGCGGCATAAAGGTGATGTCACACACCATGAAGCTCTTTGAGCGCATAATTGACACCAGGATCCGACAGGAGTGTACAGTGTCGGACTGCCAGTACGGTTTCCAGCCAGTATGCGGTACCATGGACCCCATTTTCGCCCTAAGGATCCTCATGGAGAAACACAGGGAAAGGAACATGCCTCTGCACTTCCTTTTTCTGGATTTGCAGAAAGCCTTTGACTGTGTTCCCCGTGAGATAATCTGGTGGGCGCTGAGGTCGAAGATGGTGCCCGAGACCTACGTGGAAATCGTACGTGACATGTACCTCAATTCCGATTCAATAGTTAGGACCGCGGTTGGCGACACCACGCCCTTCCCTATTACGGTTGGCGTGCACCAGGGTTCGGTCCTAAGCCCCTATCTCTTCAGTGTGATATTAGACGAGTTGTCAGCCAGCGCACAGCAATTACCGCAGCCTTGGCTGCTCATGTACGCTGATGATATCGCTCTGGTGGATGGGGACAAGGGACGGCTTACCCGACGCGTGCGTGCATGGAAGGAGTCGCTTGAGAACGGCGGTCTGAAGCTTAATGTGGCGAAGACGGAGTATATGGCCTGCAATAGCACAGATCCGACGTCTGTCCGTATAGGCGACGACACCGTTGAGCGTACGGACCACTTCAGGTACCTCGGATCTATGCTTGATGCGTCCGGAAACATCGATCGTGACATCAACGCCCGTATATCAGCGGCTTGGGCGAAATGGCGCGAGGTAACGGGAGTCATTTGTGACCCTAAAATGCCGGTCAAGCTAAAAGGACAGGTCTATAAGACCATCATTAGACCGGTCCTTACGTACGGCAGTGAGGCGTGGCCGTTGCTGGAGCGACACCGGCAGTTGCTGCATGTCACGGAGATGAATATGTTGCGGTGGATGTGTGGCGTTACACGAAACGACCGTGTTCGGAACGCACACATCCGCGGCAGCCTCCATGTCCGTGACATAGCTGACAAGCTGCAGGAAAGTCGCCTTCGGTGGTATGGCCACGTCTTACGACGCCCGGCAGGATACGTGGGAAATAAATGCCTCAACATGACGTTGCCTGGCACCAGAAGTAGGGGACGGCCCAAGAAACGCTGGCTTGATGTCGTGCAGGATGATATGCGTGCCAACGGACTAACTAAACAGGATGCCGAAGACCGTGCAAAGTGGAAAAGAATAAGTAGGAAAGCGGACCCTGGGTTCTCCCGCGCTAGGCGGGACGAGCAACCGGGAGACACGCTAGGTTGATGATGATGATGATGACGATACCCCTTGGTAAGACTGGTTGACTTTTTGACTTCTGCTTACCCGTAATGACTGTCAAAGATCTACAAATGACAAATATGTTTGTAAGTTATCTTACATTATAAATGCGAAAGTGAGTTTGTTTGTTTTGTAAAATTTTCATGAAAACCGGCCAAGTGCGTGTCGAGCCACACGCGTTAGATTTCCATAATTGGTCGACTATAACTCTGTAACCGGTTAAGTCTACTAAGCCGTGATAGTTTTCCTTTTAATTTCGTTGTATATGCTACATACGTGATTTTTTCCACATATCGCATCATACGCTCGAACTTAAGAAAAATATGTTCTTCACACAGCTACTAGAAAATGAAAATGCTTTGTCCTGAATGACTGACGGATCAACGCACAGCCTAAACCGCTGATCGTAGAGAGTTGAAACTTGGAGGGTGTATTCTTTGTATGACGTAGGCATCCGATAAGGAAGGATTTTCCGAAATTCTACCCTAAAGGGGGTGAAAAAGGGGGGCAAAGTTTGTATGAAAGTCTGCCATTTTTTAATTTGAATTCGCATAGCCCACGCGGGCGAAACCGCTGACGGAATGCTAGTATAAGCTTAGATTAACAACAAAAGGCGTTAAGTTCATAATCCACAACATCCAAAGGGAATATTTTTAACCACTAGCAACGTAATACTACTTGACAAGTAAAGATAACCGAACTTTAAACACAAGTCCGACTTCAAAGAGGCCGACAAAGGTTCAAAGATCAAAGAGATACGCCGCCGGGATAAGAGGCTCTGTTTGGAAATTACTTATATATTCACAGTTATTGTCGTGGTGGCCTAGTGGTTAAGGCACCTGCCTCTCGTGTACAAGTGTGCGGGTTCGAAACCTTGCAAGTACCAATGTGACTTTTCTATAGTCATATGTACGTTCTCCGTCTTACTTATAAAACCTGTAATATGAAGTTTAACCATTTCTCACCTAATCCTTACTTAACGTCGTAATCCAGGATTAAGCTACTGACTTAAGTTCGGATTAACGCTAAACAGATTTTTTCAGTGAGATTTTTGGTAATCCGGTTCTAAGCAGCAGATTAAAAATTAGTCGGACTTTACAAATAAGACAGTCTAAGGAGGAGCTCGTGGCTAAGTAACAGCCGCACGGTTCGACCGATCAAAGGTTAAGCTTCGCTTGGCGCGGTCGGTCCGTGGGTGGGTGACCATCTTTGTCATAGCGAGACTCCTCCGTGCCTCGGAAAGCACGTTAAGCTGTTGGTCCCGGTTGTCATTTGTACATCTTTGACAGTCGTTACGGGTAGTCAGAAGCCAGAAAGTCTGACAACCAGTCTTACCAAGGGGTACCGTGTTACCCGGTAACTGGGTTGTGGAGGTCAGATAGGCAGTCGCTCCATGTAAAACACTGGTTCTCAGCTGCATCCGGTTAAGACTGGAAGCCGACCTCAACAAAGTTGGGAAAAGGCTAGGCAGATGACAGTCTAAGTATATCTTAGACGTCACTGACCAACGGTGAAGGAAAAACATCGTGAGAAAACCTTGATTTAAAAAGTCTGAAATCACCAATCCGCTTTGAGCGCACATGTTGATCAATGCTCATGCCTTCTCTGTATGAGAAGAGGCCTGTGCCCAGCGGTGGGACAATATATAGACTGATCATGTGGCGAAGTAATGACGTGACAAACATACAAAAAAACTTCCTCTTTTTTTTATGTCGGTTACAAACGGTCACCCATCCATTGTCTGACCGCGTCTAGTGGAGCTTAACCTAACATACATTTGTAACTATATGGGTTACGTGTAGTTACAATGTATAAAAACATTACGTATGATAATATTTATTAGGCTAGGGAATTCATAGATGCAATTAGTCTAATTGCTTGGGGCATTTCTACGTAGAAGCACTGAGTCATATTTTAACTAGTTTTTTTTTATATTGACCCTACATTTTCAATTCGTTTTGCTAACATCCTAACATATATTTTTATTTATTTTTCCTTTATTTAGGGCAACTAAGGCCCATAAACACAATACATCTATACATATAAAATGCTTTATCCTGAATGACTGACGGATCAACGCACAGCCTAAACCGCTGATCGTAGAGACCTGAAACTTGGAGGGTGTGTTCTTTGTATGACGTAGGCGGATGCCTACGTCATACAAAGAATGAGAAAGAGATAAGAAAAGATTTTCCGAAATTCTAATCCTAAGGGAATGAAAAAGGGGGCAAAATTTGTATGAAACTCTGTATTTTTAAATTTGAATTCGTATAGCCCACGTGGGCAAGCCGCTGGCGAAAAGCTAGTTAAAAATATGAATGTATAACAAATTTAAAAGGCACTAAATAATATGTTTATTACTACCACTCATGTTTGCAAATGAATTAATAAAATATAATAAAAAAATAAAAAAAAACCCCTACGTAAAAATGCCTTACATCATTTTGGAAAAGAGCTGATACTCTTACACTGCTGGACCGATATTTACCAAACATAGCTAAGAAAGGAAACTGGCTTTCAAATGAAAAACCGCACCGAAATCGGTCCATCCGTTGAGAGCTACGATACACACAAAGACAGACAGACAGAAATCGACGTCAAACTTATAACACCCCTCTTTTTGCGTCGTTAATAAATGATTTGTGATTCTCCTATAGTCCGACATGGCTATTTATGAACGTGGCTGACAGGTGAACTAACGCTAGCCACCATCTTGAAATGTCATTTTGGTGATACCGGCCAAGGGAAAATTCTTACCCAACTATAAGTAAAAATATAGCGCTATTCAATAAGACTAGATTTTGTCCTTGAAATAGTTTAGAAAGGGCAATGATGATCTGTGATGCCTCCGGTGTTATAGATATCCATCAGCCGCGGTGACTACTTAATATCAGGAGGGTTTCGGCTTGTGAGCCACCTACTAACATCCAATTGTGTGTTAAATGTTTAAATATTGCATTTTATTATTTCCAATTTAAGATTATTATTAAAACTCAAATGATGAATTAATAAATTGCTATTTATCATGTCATGATTTACTTAAACAATTGAAATGTCCATTAATTGGTATCATTATCACTAAAAATGACATTTCAAGATGGTGGATAGCGTTAGTTCGCCTGTCAGCCACGTTCATAAATAGCCATGTCGGACTATACGACTTCCAATAAGTGAGAGACATATTTTTTCATAAGTGCACCATAGATATTGAAATGAGGTTGAACATCTCTTGGCTTAGAGCCAAGCACCTGTGTGTATATTTTATATAACTTTGGGAAAATTGTTTACAAAATATTAGTTTTAATATCAAAATACTATCTGATTTCAGGCTTATGGGATTATTTCGTGTATCTATACTAATATTATAAAGCGAAAAGATTTGTTTATTTGTTTGTAGGGTTTTAAATCAAAAACTACTCTGGACCGATTTTAAAAAATATTTCGCCATTAGAAAGCTACATCTTTACGAAGTGTCATAGGCTATATTTATTTCCAGAAATAATTAGGGATCCCTACTAAAACTTGAATAATGTAACCCAAGGTGTAAAAAAATTGTCCATGCGGGCGAAGCCGTGCGCGGAAAGCTTGATACTTTTACAAATATCACAAAACATGATATCAATACATATATATAATAATTAAGTAAACATATAACATAAAAAAATTAGTAAAATTATTCAATTTTGGCCAACATTTTGACAGATCTTGAATGACAGTTTTTCCTTTTCACGTATAAGTAGCCACATAATACACTAACAAAACGGACGACGTGTTTTTCAACAATCGGACTAATCTATATGTCAATATCTTGAAAACTACTGTACCTGTTTTGATGAAACTTGTACTCTCCCTAAGCTAATAATTAAGTCAGTTAAAAACCGGCTTAGTGCGTGTAGGGCCATGCGCAAAAGGGTACAAAGGCAAGAAAGAGCGAGAAGAGAGCAAGAAGGCAATTCAATTTAGTTGGTCGACTATAACTCTTTAACCGGTAAAGCCTACTTAGCCGTGATAGTTTTCCTTTTAAATTTGTTATAGGTATATGCTGCGTCTGTGATTTTTTCACATATCTAGGTACAGCCATTCAAAAGTTAGAGGGGGAGACGCTCGAACCTAACAATAAAATACACTTTGTAATAAAATACAGTTTGATATATCACTAACAACTCCTTAAATTGGAAAATGATCTCCACACACCTGCGTTATTTTGTAAAGGTACGTAAGATTAAGTAACATGTTGTGGAACTTGTGTTTTCTAAGGGTTTCTAAGGGTGAAATAATTTTTAAAACCGGTCCAGAAGTTTTTTATTTAAAACCCTACAAACGAACAAATAAACAAACAAACAAATCTTTCCTCTTTATAATATTAGTATAGATAAAAAAGACGTGTGGCATTCGAGGTCTACCGCGGTAAAGCTATTGCATTGCATTTTTGATCAACTTATGCAATTATAATTAAATATATAAATAACGCCGATACAACCAACGCCTACTAGAGGCTAGTTGCTGAACTAAAGAGACAAGCGTGATATGCCAAAAAGTCATTAAAAGTTCTGTTATTCATCGATAGATGGCAAAACTAAAAAGAATCACCGCTGTGCCGGTCGGAGTGGGGGTGTTAGGTTTTTGTTTTCGTTACGGAATTTCTGGATTCGGTCTCCACGCTCAAGGCCCGCGATAGAAGCTATGCAATAGCTTAAAACTTTGATGCAACCGGCTATTTAAAGGGAAAAATTAAATGCCTTCATACAAAACATAACCTACTTCTGATATTTATCGTTAAAAATATTTTTTTTAAAACCATTCTTTCTAAATTTGGCATAGCGAGACCCTTGTCCGAAAATTCATGGCTTATTAAACATGCTTCCAAGCGGGGAGGGGTCTTAATTGGTACAGTACATCGTTCGGAAAGCGACCGAATCAATATTGAGAATTGAACACAAACTCTGCCATTACGATCTATTCAAAACGCCTGCTAGTCTACAAGTTAGCAGTGCGCCTAACTTGTACGTCATCATCATCATCAGCCTATATGTTGTTCCACTGCTGGGCACAGCCCTCTTCTCATACAGAGAAGGCATGAGCATTGATCACCACGTGCGCTCAAGGCGGATTGGCGATTTCAGACTTTTAAGTCCAGGTTTCCTCACGATGTTTTCCTTCACCGTTAGTCAGTGGTGTCTAAGATATACTTAGAAAATACATATGACTTTAGAAAAGTCACATTGGTACTTGCCAGGTTTCGAACCCACACACTCGTACACGAGAAGCCACTAGGCTCCCACAACAACTTGTACGTAATTCTATCCTAATATATACTCCCTCGTATGGGTAGGTGTTTAGTGTGGGACGCAACCTGCGTCGACACTCTTGCACCATCAAAATTCAAAACATTTATTTCAATTAGACCATTTACAGGCACTTTTGAATCGTCAAATAATAACGAGTCAAAAAAATAATGAAACTATTTGCCCGTTCCAAAGCGTAGATTCCTATGGAGAAGAACGGGCAAGAAACTCCATGGTTACTCTTTTTCAACGTGTTTTAGTGATACAATATTTGTTTTACATTTTGTTATAGGAAACAAAATGTGAGAACAATGTGCAGATTATCTGAACCGTATCTAATGCTATTGAAATATAATTTAAAATGCAATTTTGGCAATTTCGAGATGACCAGTCCCGACTGACACCGCCCGTTCACGAACTTCCCATCTTGCTAGCTCTGCGTGCTGTGCTGGCTCCGCCGCTGCGGCTGCGGAGAACCTCAAGCGGCGCAAGTATAGTAACCTCATCGGAAACTATATTTTTGAGCCGTTTGGGGTTGAAACTCTCGGGTCGTGGGGTCCGAGCGCCCACCTTCTTTTCAAAGAAATAGCCAAGCGGCTTGTCAACACTTCATGTGACCCGGCTGGCTTTTATTTTGGTCAAAAGCTAAGCATTGCCATCCAACGTGGCAATGCCGCCAGTCTCTTGGGTACACTCCCAGTTGACGGCGATGAGGATGAGTTTTTTGACGCAATATTTTAATATTCATCATCTGCCTAGCCTTTTCCCAACTACGTTGGGGTCGGCTTCCAGTCTTAAAAGGATGCAGCTGAGTACCAGTGTTTTACATGGAGTGACTGCCTATCTGACCTCCACAACCCAGTTACCGGGTAACACGATACCCCTTGGTAAGACTGGTTGTTAGACTCTTTGGGTTCTTACCACCCGTAGGTAACGACTGTCAAAGATCTAAAAATGACAACCGGGACCAACAGCTTAACGTGCTTTCCGAGGCACGGAGGAGTCTCATTATGACAAATATGGTCACCCATCCACGGACCGACCGCGCCAAGCGCAACTTAACCTTTGATCGGTTGAACCGTGCGGCTGTTACTTAGACACGAGCTCCACATTTCATGCTAAAATGTTTCAAAAAAATTGCAAATATTGTAAATCGACGCCTTTTTAATATAAATTTAGATATTGAAGTCCGAGTTTAATATATTTGAAAATTCTGAGCAATCGAATGTATTGTAGTTTCTACAAGTAAAAACCGGCCAAGTGTGTGTCGGGCCACGAGGTTGAGTAATACGTTTTAGTTGGTCGACTATAACTCTGTAACCGGTTAAGCCTACTTAGCCGTGATAGTTTTCCTTTTAAGTTCATTACATGGGCTACGTCTGTGATTTTTTTTCACATTTCTAGGTACAGCCATTCAAAAGTTTACAGCTAAATATTTCACAAATGGATCACTTAATCAAAAAAAAATCTTATATAAATTTACTATGTTTGAAAGACCTATCTAACGATACCCCACAAGAAGGGAAAAAAACTTTTTACTAAAAAAAAAAGCTGAATAGAGAAAAATAAATTTTATTTAAACGCTTGTCGACCAAAACATTGCTCTAGAAGTCGGTGGCAAAATGGCAAACAGTAACTTACGAGACACCGACTTCTAGAGCGATGTTTTGGTCGACAAGCGTTCTAATAAAATATTTATTTGATTTTATTTTTTTGGAAGTCTGTTTTATTTTTTATGTATAAATATTTTTTGTTAAAATCGTAACAATTTATGGGATTATAAGCTAGAATAGTTAATTATTTTTAACTAACCAACCATTTTGATTTTCAATCTACCTATTAACTATATTCAAAGCTTAATAAATTCCCATCTTAGCGGTAAAATGAAAGGCGGGAAGAACAAAGAAAATTTTCATTACAAAACGTAGGTTAGTTGCGATATTATTTTTTATAGAACGGTTATCTTTAAGTTGCTCGCGAAAAGAGCTCGTGGCTAAGTAACAGCCGCACGGGTAGGTCTATCAAAGGTTAAGCTGCGCTTGCCGCGGTCCGTGGATGGGTGACCATCTATGTCATAGCGAGACTCCTCCGTGCCTCGGAAAGCATGTTAAGCTGTTGGTCCCGGCTGTCATTTCTAGATCTTTGACAGTCGTCAAAGACGTCGTAGTTTTCCTTGAAAAATATGCATTTAAATAACGAAAACCACATCCAAATCGGATCGGTAGTTTTTGAGAAAATCGCGGACATACAATACAGGTCCAACACAGAACCTTTTTTGAAATAAGTTAGAAATACAAGTAAAGCGATATAAAAATCTTGTATTTTTTCACAAAAAGATATTTACATTTTCGAATTCGGTTAAAATCTACGACCTTACTCGCTTATTGAATACCTAGCTTGTAAAATGACAGATGTACCCAACATGGCGGCTTGCCAAAATCAAAATGGCCGACATTTTGGCGCGAAACGCCAGAAGTTTAGTAACTGCCGTATCTGGTGAATGAAATCTATTTGAGGTTTATAGAATTGACTAGCTGTTTCGCGCGACTTCACTTACGTTCTGTGAGAATACACTGTGAATGTGTCGCACCCGTAAAGGAATATAGAGGCTTTTAGTACTAGGAATCTGTAATTTGGTATGGACAATACAAGGATATATAATAATTAAGTTAACATCTATACTTATAATAAATCTGTAGAGAGGTCAATTCTGTACATGAAATATATTTCCAAAATAACTATCAGGGGGTGATTAGGGATCGATACTGATGCCAAAAATGCAATCAGTAAAATTTTTGTCTGTCTGTCTGTCTGTCTGTATAAACTCTATAGAAACAAAAACTACTCGACGGATTTTAACGAAACTTGGTACAATTATTTGTCATACTCCTGAACTGGTTATAGTATACTTTTCATCACGCTACAATCAATAGGAGCAGAGCAGTGAAGGGACATGTTGTCATTTTGTTTAAACGCGCTAATCTCAGTAACCGCTGGTCCGATTTGAAAAATTCTTTCAGTGTTAGATAGTCCATTTATCGAGGAAGGGTATAGGCTATATATCATCACGCTAAGACCAATAGGAGCGGAGCACCACTATTCCACGCGGACGAAGTCGCTGGCAGAAGCTAGTATATCATAAACTAGCTTTTCGCCAGCGGTTTCGCCTGCTTGGCTATACGAATTCAAATCAAAAATGACAAAGTTTCATACAAACTTTGCCACTTTTTTCTCCCCCTTAGGGGTAGTTTTGCGAAAAATACTTTCTTATCGGATGCCTACGTCATACAAAGAACACACCCTCCAAGTTTCAGGTCTCTACGATCAGCGGTTTAGGCTGTGCGTTGATCCGTCAATCATTCAGGATAAAACATTTTATATGTATAGATGTTTAGACAAAACATAAAATAATAGCAAAATTATTCAATTTCATTCTCCATTTTGACAGATCTTGAATGACAGTTCTTCCTTTTCACGTTTAAGTAACCTGATATTTTTTGGGGCAGCTGGGTGATAAGATATTTTTTATCCGGGTAGTTCCCTCATAACCCGGGTGAATCACTTAGGCTCAAGTTCACCGACAAGATAACGGTCCGATTAACTTAAAACAGCTGTTTACCATAAATTCAAACATCTGTCTTACGATGGACACCTTATCATTTGGGTTTTTTATTACTAAAACTGTTGATTACCAATCCGGGGTTGGACAAGAAGTGGATAACACGAAAATTCCCGCTTCGTGGTAAAAAATCGTTTTTATTTAACGGGCCGATTAGGTAATCAGCTGTCGGTGAACTTGGGCCTTAGTAATTTACAAGCTGATGATCATGACTCCTGCCAGTAAGAAAATTGCTCAAAAAAAAACCGGTCAAGTAGTAGGTCATAGTTGGTAGACTATAACTCTGTAACCGGTTAAGCCTACTTAGCCGTGATAGTTTTCCTTGTAAGTTCAATACATGTGCTACGTCTGTGATTTTTTTCACATTTCTAGGGACAGCCGTTCAAAATTTAGAGGGGGGACGCTCTTATCAAACAAAAATTTGCACTTAAAAGCTAGTTATTCGCAAATGGCTCACTTAACCGAAAAATAGTGTTCACACACACATAATATTTTTGAAAGACCTATCTAACGATACCCCACACGAGTGGATACGTGAGAAAAAAATATTCATCACCACTTAAAGTGTTTGGGAGTTAACATATATTTTTTTTCATAATTTTATTTTACCACTTTGTTGGCGTGATCAATATACATATCTATACTAAATTTTAGCTTTCTAGAGCCAATAACCTCTGAGTTATGAGACAGACAGACGGACATGGCGAAATTATAACGGTTCCTTGTCGACTACGGAACCCTAATGACACATTTCCCCGCTTATTTCCAATTCAAATTAAGAAAAAAACTTTTTGAATAAGGAGTTTCGAATTCATTACGAGAGAAACAAAAATACACAAAGAGAGAAAAGTTTGAATAACTTTTGAAGAAACATTCTAATATAAGTCTTTTGGGTGAAATTTTGTAAGTGGATAAAATTTTGAGGGAGTGGTTATATGGCTTCTTAAAGAATGAGTTAATAAATCCATTGTTTTAAGTGACGGGGAAGTGAACTGTGAGATTATATTTGTACTAGCTCGTGGCTAAGTAACAGCCGCAGGGGTCGATCGATCAAAGGTTACGCTGGGCGTAGTGCATGGATGGGTGGCCATCTATGTCATAGCGAGACTCCTCCGTGCCTCAGAAAGCACGTTAAGCTGTTGGTCCCGGCTGTCATTTGTAGATCTTTGACGTCTTAATACACTATACTCATTCCACAATCACAACATTATACACATTACAAAATCATTATGTAATTTCTTACGCCATATTGCCGCTTGCATAATTTCTATTCTCGTGTGGTTGGTCGGACATATGTCAAATTGTTACGCAATAAATTTTATCTTTTGTGTCTATGGCTCTGGACGCTACAAAATGTTGCCACTGTATTAATTAATTGATGTCACTTAATATTATTACCAATTTCACGTCTTTTTGTTTCCTTTTATTGTTATTTTTTATGTTATATATTTTTTTTATATTCCTTTATTAATATCTTTTTTTTATTTAGTCAATTGTTTTATTATGTAAAATTTATTTTATTAATAATGTTTGTCACAGTGTGCGCTATGCCGAAACAGTGTGTTTGGTACTTGTGGCTTGGAACAATATTTAATTTTTGTTATAGTAGTAGATACCTGCATTTGTTTAACTAAATTGTTCTGAGACAATGTTAAGCCGGCTAACGCTGAAAACCAGCGCCGTGGACTGGTGCCTTTGTGCCCGGGCCACTGCATTATGCTGAGCGTTAGCCGTTTCGCGTAGTGGTGACGCATTTTTTATATTTTTTTTTTCTCTTATTAATTTTTGTATTATTCCGTGTTTTTATGTGTGTTACTGCACGCGAATAAACTGTTTTTCTTTCTTTCTTTCTTTCTTTCTTAATAAGGTGTATCGTGTTACGCGGTAACTGGGTTGTGGAGGTCAGAAGGCTAGATGTTGTGGCAATTTAATTAACAAATTGACAAAAGAAAGCAATAAATTTAAAAGAGAAGCTATAATGTAGCTATCTCATTTGTATTCACGACTTGTAATAAAACAGAAAAATAACTTATCGGATGCCTACGTCATACAAAGAACACACCCTTTCGGCAATTTCGAGATGACCAGTCCCGACTGACACCGCCCGTTCACGAACTTCCCATCTTGCTAGCTCTGCGTGCTGTGCTGGCTCCGCCGCTGCGGCTGCGGAGAACCTCAAGCGGCGCAAGTATAGTAACCTCATCGGAAACTATATTTTTGAGCCGTTTGGGGTTGAAACTCTCGGGTCGTGGGGTCCGAGCGCCCACCTTCTTTTCAAAGAAATAGCCAAGCGGCTTGTCAACACTTCATGTGACCCGGCTGGCTTTTATTTTGGTCAAAAGCTAAGCATTGCCATCCAACGTGGCAATGCCGCCAGTCTCTTGGGTACACTCCCAGTTGACGGCGATGAGGATGAGTTTTTTGACGCAATATTTTAATATTCATCATCTGCCTAGCCTTTTCCCAACTACGTTGGGGTCGGCTTCCAGTCTTAAAAGGATGCAGCTGAGTACCAGTGTTTTACATGGAGTGACTGCCTATCTGACCTCCACAACCCAGTTACCGGGTAACACGATACCCCTTGGTAAGACTGGTTGTTAGACTCTTTGGGTTCTTACCACCCGTAGGTAACGACTGTCAAAGATCTAAAAATGACAACCGGGACCAACAGCTTAACGTGCTTTCCGAGGCACGGAGGAGTCTCATTATGACAAATATGGTCACCCATCCACGGACCGACCGCGCCAAGCGCAACTTAACCTTTGATCGGTTGAACCGTGCGGCTGTTACTTAGACACGAGCTCCACATTTCATGCTAAAATGTTTCAAAAAAATTGCAAATATTGTAAATCGACGCCTTTTTAATATAAATTTAGATATTGAAGTCCGAGTTTAATATATTTGAAAATTCTGAGCAATCGAATGTATTGTAGTTTCTACAAGTAAAAACCGGCCAAGTGTGTGTCGGGCCACGAGGTTGAGTAATACGTTTTAGTTGGTCGACTATAACTCTGTAACCGGTTAAGCCTACTTAGCCGTGATAGTTTTCCTTTTAAGTTCATTACATGGGCTACGTCTGTGATTTTTTTTCACATTTCTAGGTACAGCCATTCAAAAGTTTACAGCTAAATATTTCACAAATGGATCACTTAATCAAAAAAAAATCTTATATAAATTTACTATGTTTGAAAGACCTATCTAACGATACCCCACAAGAAGGGAAAAAAACTTTTTACTAAAAAAAAAAGCTGAATAGAGAAAAATAAATTTTATTTAAACGCTTGTCGACCAAAACATTGCTCTAGAAGTCGGTGGCAAAATGGCAAACAGTAACTTACGAGACACCGACTTCTAGAGCGATGTTTTGGTCGACAAGCGTTCTAATAAAATATTTATTTGATTTTATTTTTTTGGAAGTCTGTTTTATTTTTTATGTATAAATATTTTTTGTTAAAATCGTAACAATTTATGGGATTATAAGCTAGAATAGTTAATTATTTTTAACTAACCAACCATTTTGATTTTCAATCTACCTATTAACTATATTCAAAGCTTAATAAATTCCCATCTTAGCGGTAAAATGAAAGGCGGGAAGAACAAAGAAAATTTTCATTACAAAACGTAGGTTAGTTGCGATATTATTTTTTATAGAACGGTTATCTTTAAGTTGCTCGCGAAAAGAGCTCGTGGCTAAGTAACAGCCGCACGGGTAGGTCTATCAAAGGTTAAGCTGCGCTTGCCGCGGTCCGTGGATGGGTGACCATCTATGTCATAGCGAGACTCCTCCGTGCCTCGGAAAGCATGTTAAGCTGTTGGTCCCGGCTGTCATTTCTAGATCTTTGACAGTCGTCAAAGACGTCGTAGTTTTCCTTGAAAAATATGCATTTAAATAACGAAAACCACATCCAAATCGGATCGGTAGTTTTTGAGAAAATCGCGGACATACAATACAGGTCCAACACAGAACCTTTTTTGAAATAAGTTAGAAATACAAGTAAAGCGATATAAAAATCTTGTATTTTTTCACAAAAAGATATTTACATTTTCGAATTCGGTTAAAATCTACGACCTTACTCGCTTATTGAATACCTAGCTTGTAAAATGACAGATGTACCCAACATGGCGGCTTGCCAAAATCAAAATGGCCGACATTTTGGCGCGAAACGCCAGAAGTTTAGTAACTGCCGTATCTGGTGAATGAAATCTATTTGAGGTTTATAGAATTGACTAGCTGTTTCGCGCGACTTCACTTACGTTCTGTGAGAATACACTGTGAATGTGTCGCACCCGTAAAGGAATATAGAGGCTTTTAGTACTAGGAATCTGTAATTTGGTATGGACAATACAAGGATATATAATAATTAAGTTAACATCTATACTTATAATAAATCTGTAGAGAGGTCAATTCTGTACATGAAATATATTTCCAAAATAACTATCAGGGGGTGATTAGGGATCGATACTGATGCCAAAAATGCAATCAGTAAAATTTTTGTCTGTCTGTCTGTCTGTCTGTATAAACTCTATAGAAACAAAAACTACTCGACGGATTTTAACGAAACTTGGTACAATTATTTGTCATACTCCTGAACTGGTTATAGTATACTTTTCATCACGCTACAATCAATAGGAGCAGAGCAGTGAAGGGACATGTTGTCATTTTGTTTAAACGCGCTAATCTCAGTAACCGCTGGTCCGATTTGAAAAATTCTTTCAGTGTTAGATAGTCCATTTATCGAGGAAGGGTATAGGCTATATATCATCACGCTAAGACCAATAGGAGCGGAGCACCACTATTCCACGCGGACGAAGTCGCTGGCAGAAGCTAGTATATCATAAACTAGCTTTTCGCCAGCGGTTTCGCCTGCTTGGCTATACGAATTCAAATCAAAAATGACAAAGTTTCATACAAACTTTGCCACTTTTTTCTCCCCCTTAGGGGTAGTTTTGCGAAAAATACTTTCTTATCGGATGCCTACGTCATACAAAGAACACACCCTCCAAGTTTCAGGTCTCTACGATCAGCGGTTTAGGCTGTGCGTTGATCCGTCAATCATTCAGGATAAAACATTTTATATGTATAGATGTTTAGACAAAACATAAAATAATAGCAAAATTATTCAATTTCATTCTCCATTTTGACAGATCTTGAATGACAGTTCTTCCTTTTCACGTTTAAGTAACCTGATATTTTTTGGGGCAGCTGGGTGATAAGATATTTTTTATCCGGGTAGTTCCCTCATAACCCGGGTGAATCACTTAGGCTCAAGTTCACCGACAAGATAACGGTCCGATTAACTTAAAACAGCTGTTTACCATAAATTCAAACATCTGTCTTACGATGGACACCTTATCATTTGGGTTTTTTATTACTAAAACTGTTGATTACCAATCCGGGGTTGGACAAGAAGTGGATAACACGAAAATTCCCGCTTCGTGGTAAAAAATCGTTTTTATTTAACGGGCCGATTAGGTAATCAGCTGTCGGTGAACTTGGGCCTTAGTAATTTACAAGCTGATGATCATGACTCCTGCCAGTAAGAAAATTGCTCAAAAAAAAACCGGTCAAGTAGTAGGTCATAGTTGGTAGACTATAACTCTGTAACCGGTTAAGCCTACTTAGCCGTGATAGTTTTCCTTGTAAGTTCAATACATGTGCTACGTCTGTGATTTTTTTCACATTTCTAGGGACAGCCGTTCAAAATTTAGAGGGGGGACGCTCTTATCAAACAAAACTTTGCACTTAAAAGCTAGTTATTTGCAAATGGCTCACTTAACCGAAAAATAGTGTTCACACACACATAATATTTTTGAAAGACCTATCTAACGATACCCCACACGAGTGGATACGTGAGAAAAAAATATTCATCACCACTTAAAGTGTTTGGGAGTTAACATATATTTTTTTTCATAATTTTATTTTACCACTTTGTTGGCGTGATCAATATAGTACATATCTATACTAAATTTTAGCTTTCTAGAGCCAATAACCTCTGAGTTATGAGACAGACAGACGGACATGGCGAAACTATAAGGGTTCCTTGTCAACTACGGAACCCTAATGACACATTTCCCCGCTTATTTCCAATTCAAATTAAGAAAAAAACTTTTTGAATAAGGAGTTTCGAATTCATTACGAGAGAAACATAAATACACAAAGAGAGAAAAGTTTGAATAACTTCTGAAGAACCATTCTAATATAAGTCTTTTGGGTGAAATTTTGTAAGTGGATAAAATTTTGAGGGAGTGGTTATATGGCTTCTTAAAGAATGAGTTAATAAATCCATTGTTTTAAGTGACGGGAAAGTGAATTGTGGGATTATATTTGTACTAGCTCGTGGCTAAGTAACAGCCACACGGGTGGATCGATCAAAGGTTACGCTGAGCGTAGAGCATGGATGGGTGGCTATCTATGTCATAGCGAGACTCCTCCGTGCCTCGGAAAGCACGTTAAGCTGTTGGTCCTGGCTGTCATTTGTAGATCTGTGACGTCTTAATAAGGTGTATCGTGTTACCCGGTAACTGGGTTGTGGAGGTCAGAAGGCTAGATGTTATGGAAATTTAATTAACAAATTGACAAAAGAAAGCAATAAATTTAAAAGAGAAGCTATAATGTAGCTATCTCATTTGTATTCACGACTTGTAATAAAACAGAAAAATAACTTATCGGATGCCTACGTCATACAAAGAACACACCCTCCAAGTTTCAGGTCTCTACGATCAGCGGTTTAGGCTGTGCGTTGATCCGTCAGTCATTCAGGACAAAGCATTTTATATGTATCTATAGGGTAGGCTTTTTAACATCACGCTATAGTCCTTAGAAGGCAAGTAGAGAGACTGAAAATTTTGGACTGTGCAAAATGGCAAAGCATAGCTACTAACACAATATATTTAAAGCAATAAGCTGCAATCTGTGTATCTCATAACGTTACGTTATATTTTCCTTAAAGCTATATACGTTCGTGGATAGAATAAATACATATATTATACTAGCTTTAGCCTCTGACTTCACGGTGAGCTATGGGTGGCTCGCCGTCCGGTAAGGACCAGGCCCGCTTCGACGGCACGTTCATGTTTCACGCGCGCCTCAAAGAGCTGTCAGCAGGAATGACGGGGACAGCCTGCCAGGGCTGTGGGATTTTCGAAAGAGTTACCGCGCCCCCGGAATACAAAGGGCTGAGGAAGGAACATAGATGGATTTTAGTCAGTAAAAGTTTGACACTCCTTCCCGCCCCCCACAGCGGGAGGAGTAATTTAAAGATTTCCCATCGGAGAAACAGCCCGTGACATCATCTGCGAGGTCTTATATACCGGGACAAAAAGTCCTATGTGGTAATCCTGTTTATAAACTATGTATGTACCAAATTTCATCCAAATTCGTAGAGTAGTTTTTGCGTGAAAGAGTAATAATTAAACAAACTCACTTTCGTATCCAAGCTTAAATTTTAAATGTGAAAGTCTAGATAGCCTAGTGTTTAAGGCACCTGCATCTCATCTACGAGTGTGCGGGTTCGAAACCTGGCAAGTACCGATGTTACTTTTCTAAAGTCGTATGTACTTTCTAAGTATATATATTAGATACCACTAACGGTGAAGGAAAACATCGTGAGGAAACCTGGAATAAAAAGTCTGAAATCACTAATCCGCCTTGAGCAAGCGTTGTGATCAATGCCTTCACTGTATGAGAAAAGACCTTTAATGATGTGAGTTTGTTATCTAGGTATAAGATAATTGTATTTGTCGCCGAGCGATGCCTCACCGTTTGGTTTAATTACTGTTTACCTCATCATCATCATCCTATATATTGTCCCACTGCTGGGCACAGGCCTCTTCTCGTACAGAGAAGGCATGAGCGTTGATCACCTACACTTACACTTTTTTACTGTTTTGTTTTCTACTGTTTACCTACACTTTTTTATTTTTGTTTTTTTTTTTCATTTGCTATTTATATATTATTTCGAAACAGTGATTGATTCATGCTGCTCGCAACTCGTCTCAGGTCCAGTTGAAAACCAGCGTCAGGCACTAGCTGTCTGGCATAATGCTGAACTGGACC
This sequence comes from Pyrrhia umbra, assembly GCA_963891755.1. NCBI lineage: Eukaryota > Metazoa > Arthropoda > Insecta > Lepidoptera > Noctuidae > Pyrrhia > Pyrrhia umbra. The sequence goes on from OY982946.1 coordinate 1,273,402, forward strand.
GATTTGTCACTACATTCTTTTATTTTTGTTTCTTTTTTTTCTATTCCTTATTGTGATTGTCTTATGTTGTGTCAATAAATGTTTTTTCTTTCTTTCTGTCTTCCTAGTCCCCGAAAAACTATGACAACTAAGTTTATGTACCCTCACATTCTGCCTTCCCCCCATTTAGCTTTGCAATGGCGAAACTATGCGTCAGATAATGGGTTATGACCCAATTTTTTAATGGAAACTCGCGTAAACAGCGGTTAGATTTGGTATTGTGTTTATACAACGCTAGCCGGCAACGACACGGATCCGACACGATATTTGTGCTACTAATAAATCATCATTTGTCTAGCTTTTTTTGTCTAGCTTGTTGACTTTCAGTCTAATTATATGCAGCTGAGTGCCAGTGTTTTACATGGAGCTACTGCCTATCTGACCTCCACTACCCAGTTACCGGGTAACACGATACCCTTTGGTAAGACTGGTTGTCAGACTTTCTGGCTTCTGACTACCTGTAACGACTGTCAAAGATCTACAAATGACAGCCGTGACCAACAGCTTAACGTGCTTTCCGAGGCACGGAGGAGTCTCGCTATGACATAGATGGTCACTCATCCACGGACCGACCGCACAAAGCGTAGCTTAACCTTTAATCGATCGAACCATGTGGCTGTTACTTAGCCATGAGCCCTTGAATGAATACTACTTAAAGTATCAAGTCGTATCATACGAAGGTAAATGCTACGCTTTCGTAGCGACATTACTACGAGCGTAGGCGGCATACTACGGCGTAGCAACCAGCTGAGATGTTTTATTTGAATAGATTATTTTGGACTAGTTTTTGCCGTTGACTTCGTCTGCCTTTTGTCGAATTAGGTTTGGATATTGGGATAAAAATTATCCTATGTGTAGACTATAACTATGTGTAGACCAAATATAAATACCTTAAATAATTTTAGCTTGAAAAAAAAAAAGTTTTTTTTTGGCAATCATATCCAGAATTTCGATAACCCTAATTAATTTAATATTTTTCCCTTAAGAGATATGAAACATCTTTAAGCTACGCTTGGCGCAGTCGGTCCGTGGATGGGTGACCATCTTTGTCATAGCGAGACTCCTCCGTGCCTCGGAAAGCACGTTAAGCCGTTGGTCCCGGCTGTCATTTGTAGATCCTTGACAGTCGTTACGGGTAGTCAGAAGCCAGAAAGTCTGACAACCAGTCTTAATAAGGTGTATCGTGTTACCTGGTAACTGGGTTGTGGAGGTCAGATAGGAAGTCGCTCCATGTAAAACACTGGTACTCAGCTGCATACTGTTATACTGGAAGCCGTCCCCAATACAGTTGGGAAAAAGCTAGGCAAATGATGATAAACTATGTATGTGCCCAATTTTACATAAAATTTACACTTAAAAATGTTATTATTTTTAACCCCCAACCCCAAAAGGGGGTTGTTATAAGTTTGACGTCGATGTCTGTCTGTCTGTGGCATTGTAGCTCACAAATGGATGGACCGATTGCGATGCGGATTTTTCATTTGAAAGCCAGTTTCCTTGCGGTAGTTCTTAGCTATGTTTGGTTAATATCGGTCCAGCAGTGTAAGAGTATCAGCTCTTTTTCAAAATGATGTAAGGCATTGTTACGTTGGGAGTTTTTTAATTTATCTTGTTACAATTAAGAGTCGAAATCTATCTAGCCTTTGGGCTGAAAAAAAAGAAACCACCAAAATGGTTTTCATGAAAAAAGATTATAATTAAAATGCCAAAAAGATAATTGTTCATCTCCCATTTTATTTTATTATCTTTCACGAAATGTTTTCATTAAAAAAGATAGAGGCAGAAATTAAAAATAAATTGTTTTAAAATTAATTACCTAACATGTTTTTTCTATGACAAAGAAAATTTTGTTTTTCTTTTTTCATTTCATTTGGAACATAGTATAGAATAAATATATTTTTTCGTGTTGCTATGTGTCTACTTAAACATATTTAATATACTAGCTGTTTACCCCGGTTTTACCCGCATCCCTAAGGGAAAGAAAGAAAGAAAGAGGGGTAGGTTAAAAACTATGTGTGTACATCTTTGTAGTTCTTTGTACCGGCTGTTATTTGTAGATCTTTGACAGTCGTTACGGGTAGTCAGCAGCCAGAAAGTCTGACAACCATTCTTACCATTAGGTATTGTGTTACCCGGTAATTGGGTTGTGGAGGTCAGATAGGCTGTCGCTCCATGTTTAACACTGGTACTCAGCTGCATACTGTTGTACTGGAAGCCGACCACAACATAGTTGGGAAAAGGCTAGGCAGATGATGATAAACTATGTATGTGCCCAATTTTAGCCGAATCCATTTAGTATACATACTCACAAACTTATTTATTATATTAGTAGAATGAGACAAAGATAATGAGATATTCATTACGTGACGACTTTTAACTAGTGTTTAGGATTTTTGTCACTAGAACTTAAATAATCATCATCATCAGCCTATATATTGTCCCACTGCTCTGCACAGGCCTCTTCTTACACAGAGAAGGCATGAGCATTGATCACCACGTGCGCTCAAGGCGGATTGGCGATTTCAGACTTGTAAAGTCCAGGTTTCCTCACGATGTTTTCCTTCACCGTTAGTCAGTGACGTCTAAGATATACTTAGAAAGTACATATGGCTTTATAAAAGTTTAGTTTAGTTTAGTTTAAAAATGTTGTCAAATCAACACTTATAAAAAGAGCCTATTATAAAATCCAGGACTTCATTGACGACAAGGATGCGTGGCGTTAATAACTTATTTTCTGCACAGGTGGCTTCCCTGGCGACCAGTAAACTACTCGAAGCATTATTTATATTGCTAAATTTAAATTGTAATTTAATTATTTCATTATCTTTTTGCATAGCATCATTTGAATTGTATAACTTTCTCAGAGATAACCTGTACTATAAAAAGACTATTGTAAACATTTCCTTTTGAAAAGAGTGTCTATGGAGTTTCTTGCCGGTTCTTCTTCATAAGACCCACTCCTTGGAACCGTGCAACTAGCTTGACGTTTCATAAGTGCCTGCAAAGACCTATTTGAAATAAAAACATTTGAATTTTGAATTTTTGATTTTTTTTTTGAAAAAAGTTGCATTAGATCGAGATGCAGGTGCCTTAACCACTAAGCCACCGCGACTTCTTACGTAGTTTTAGGTACCAAAAATGTAAACAAAGTCGTAACCTATTTTGTTCTAATTCTGCCACAGAAATTATCAAAATGGCGTAAGGATGGCGCATTTATGTTAATTTTATGCTCTAAACAGTATTATTCATCATTTAATACCTTTTTATTTATCTACGTGGGAAATTAAAACAAAATAGGTTATGATTTTGTTTATATTTTAAAAAATAAATCATTTAAAAAAATAATGGACTATTTCATGTTATGCAATCATTTAGCTAAAAGCGAGCTGCGTTTATATGCAAATTCTATAATGAATGCTTCAGCCATTTTTGATGGCAACTTTTGATCATAAATTCATGTTTATTTTAAATCTATAATCTATACTAATGCCATTCTATCCTACTTCACTACATAGTATAAAACAAAGTCGCTTTCTCTGTCCCCATATCCCTATGTATGCTTAAATCTTTAAAACTACGCAACGGATTTTGATGCGGTTTTTTTTAATAGATAGAGTGATTAATGAGGAAGGTTTTGGTATATAATTAGTCAAGTTTTTGTATCCATTAGCTAAAATATCGCGGGCGAAGCCGCTGGCGGGAAGCTAGTATGTTATAAATGAATGAAAGTTTGCGAGTATGTATGTATTTTACTCTTTCACGCAAAAACTACTGAATGGATTTGTATGAAATTTTGTACACACGTAGCTTATAACCTGGATTAACACATACAATACTTTTTATCCGGGTGTGCGAAGTAGTTCACTCAAATGCGGGCGAAACCACAGAAAACAGTTAGTTATTTTTGTGTAAATGCGAAAGTATGTCTGTCTGTCTGGAAGGCTGTTACGGTACAAAGGCTTAACCGATTTAGATGAAATTTCATTTGGAGATAGTTACACCCTAGAAAAGGGGTATATGATACTTTTTACCTGGGTGCACCAAGTTGCTCCCTTGGGATGCGGGGAAAACCGCGGGAAACAGATAGCAGAAAATATTATAGGAATCATTATCATCAGCCTATATACTGTCCCACTGCTGGGCACAGGCCTCTTCTCATTTAGAGAAGGCATGAGCATTGATCACCACGCTTGCTCAAGGCGGATTGGCGATTTCAGACTTAAGTCCAGGTTTCCTCACGATGTTTTCCCTACCGTTAGTCAGTGACGCCTAAGGTATACTTAGAAAGTACGTATGCTTTTAGAAAAGTCACATTGGTACTTGCCAGGTTTCGAACCCGCACACTCGTACACGAGAGGCAGGTGCCTTAACCACTAGGCCACCACGACTATTTTCATAATTATTTTGACTACCATAGTGTCAATTTTCTTTGTTAACTTTGAATCATCATCATCTGCCTAGCCTTTTCCCAATCTCGGGGTCGGTTTCACTGTATAGATGCAGCTGTTTTACATGGAGCGACTGCCTATCTAACCTCCACAACCCAGTTACCGGGTAAAACCATACCCCTTGGTAAGACTGGTTGTCCGACTTTCTGGCTTCTGAATACCCGTACCGTCAAAGATCTACAAATGACACCGGCCGGGACCAACAGCTTAACGTGCTTTCCGAGGCACGGAGGAGTCTCGGTACGACATAGATGGTCACCCATCCACGGACCGATCGCGCCAAGCGCAGCTTAACCTTTGATCGGTCGACCCGTGCGGCTGTTACTTAGCCACAAGCTCCTTAACATAGTCGCATATAGATTTAAAATAATTCTGTGTGTATATATACACACATATTCCATGGAGCGAATGGCTTGACCTGCTTCAAGGAATAACACAATAAATTAAAATATGCAAAGAATATAATATACAAAATATTGTTAAAAAAACAATAAAATAAAGTAATCACCATTTTAAACCATCAATTAATGTTTTTCACGCACATAATCAAGCTATCTAAATATGATTGATAATTAATTACGAAAAAAAATATTGACACATTAATTATTTCCGTAAATAATTATGTTAAAGATAAATAATTGATTACGGAATTGTATTTTTAATTTGCATAAATAAATAAATATAGGCAGTTTTATATTTAAGACTAGCTTCTGCCAGCGACTTCGTCCGCGTGGAATAGCCGCTCCGCTCCTATTGGTCTTAGCGTGATGATATATAGCCTATAGCCTTCCTCGATAAATGGACTATCTAACACTGAAAGAATTATTTAAATCGGACCAGCGGTTCCTGAGATTAGCGCGTTTAAACAAAATGACAACATTTTCCTTCACTGCTCTGCTCCTATTGATTGTAGCGTGATGAAAAGTATACTATAACCATCTCAGGAGTATGACAAATAATTGTACCAAGTTTCGTTAAAATCCGTCGAGTAGTTTTTGTTTCTATAGAGTTTATACAGACAGACAGACAGACAGACAGATAGACGGACAGACAGACAGACAGACAAAAATTTTATTGATTGCATTTTTGGCATCAGTATCGATCCCTAATCACCCCCTGATAGTTATTTTGGAAATATATTTAATGTACAGAATTGACCTCTCTACAGATTTATTATAAGTATAGATGTATTTAAAAATACAACTCAACAATTGCTGAAAACATACTTAAAGGATCCTGTTTCAAGGAAAAATACACAAAAAAACATGTTTTAAAACTGAAATTCAAGATGGCGCACATGTACTGGAATTGAAACAAGTTAATACCTTTTGATATTGCGCCTGGTGCATTGGGAACAAAGGACGAACACCCAGACATCGACCTGTTCATGAAAACACGCCTAAACACACTTTTTTATATATATATTTCAACCACAGTACAATTGAAAACGCAAAAAAAAATACACGATATATTTTTTTTAAACACGCATTTGCAAAAAAGCCACAATCCACCGCGTTCTTTTGTTAGCGTTCCGATTTCGAAATTCGAATATCTCGTTCGAATCAATATGAATAGTGACGACACTATTTTTCTTTCAACAAGAATAATTAACGCATATCTTTTTGATGATTAATCAATTTTTTTTGGCAAATTTTATTTATTTATTTTCGAAACGTGAAAACGCACCGTTTCCGTGGAGCTAACCCGAAACACTGGCTTGCAGGGTATAAGCCTGTATGCATTGATTGGGCGTAGCTGACAGCTGTATAGCTATCTCTTTCTCTCTTACCTATCTTCCGTCTCCCTCGCTCTCGAAGCCTGGCGGCGCTAAAGCGAAATTCGGCTTCGCAAGCTTGTGGTTCTCAACATTGCGGAAATTAAATAAATATAATTATTTGGTTTTTTTTTCATGATGGATTTGTTGATTTTTGAAGATTGGTTGTCAAATTGTTAGGTAGTTATTGCTATGCTCGGGTAGTTTTGTGAATGATAAGTAATATTTTTATGAATCACCTTTTAAATCTATACTAATATAATAAAGCTGAAGAGTTTGTTTGTTTGAACGCGTTAATCTCAGGAAAAATCTTTCAGTGTTAGATAGCCCATTTATTGAGGAAGGCTATATATTATCACGCTAAAACCAATAGGAGCAGAGCAGCACTATTCCACGCAGACGAAGTCGCTGGCAGAAGCTAGTCTATTATTATATAAAAATAAATCCCTATTTCCCTTGGTCATCGCAGCACGCGTGAATGGCTGGATCAATTTGGCTAAAATTTGGTACGGAGATAGAGGGGACTCTGGAGAAGATTAAGCTACTTTTTAAAGTCAAATATTAAATAATAATATACATATTTAATTTTGTTTAATCTAGGTATATTTTGGGATTTTGGTAAGCCGGCTGTAATTTGTAGATCTTTGACAGTCGTTACGGGTAGTCAGAAAGTCTGAAAGTCTGACAACCAGTTTTACCAAGGGTTATCGTGTTGCCTAGTAACTGGGTTGTGGAGATCAGATAGCCAGTCTATATAAAACACTGGTACTTACCTGTATTCAGTTAGATTGAAAGCAGACTCCAACATAGTTGGGAAATGGCTAGGCAGATGATGAGTTAGCTCTTTAATAGCCAACTAAACATCTGAAAAAATAATATAATAACGAATCGTTTTTTTCAAAATGATTGAAGGCATTTTTGCGTAGGGTGTTTTTTAAATTTTCAATTAAATTTTATTTCAATGTGATTATACATGATCTTTGAAATTTATCATGATATTTATGTATACATGAAAATTGTTAAAACTTATTTTAAAAAAGTAACCATGGAGTTTCTTGCCCGTTCTTCTCCATAGGAAACTACTTTTTGGAATGGGCAAGTAACTATTTTTTTTTTACTTTCAAAAGTGCTTGTTATGTGATAATGATTTGAATTGAATTGAATTGCTAAAATCAGAACCCTTCTTTTTGCTGTGCCATTGGATAAAAAATAACATTTAATGAGGCCTAAATGTCGATAAGAAATGTTCGCTGAAATTCTTTTCTATACTAATATTATAAAGAGGAAATATTTGTTTCTTTGTAGGGTTTTAACTCAAAAACTACATGACCGATTTTAAAAATTCTTTCACCGTTAGAAAGCTGCATCTTTACGAAGTATCATAGGCTATATTTATTTCCAGAAATAATTAGTGATCCTACTAAAACTTGAATAATGTAACCTAAGGTGTAAAAAAAAATGTCTACGCGGGCGAAGCCGCCGGCGGAAAGCTAGTGATAGATAAAGTAACCCCGTTTAGAGATAAGGCTTTATTTCCTTAAAAACTTTGTCAATCACCAAAGAGTTTGAAAGTTTATATATATACAGTGGAAAGTATATTTCAAACTTTCTTAAGGACTGGTTTGTTTTCCCATAATTACTTTTCTTTTTGCATTTAACGTTTAAATTGTAATAGATTTGTAATTTAAAACTTTATGTAAGCTACTTAATTACAAAGCTATCGTTACGTTTGGCGTGGTCGGCCCGTGGATGAGTGACCATCTTTGCTATAGCGAGACTCTTTTGTGTATTTTAAAGCACGTTAAGCTGTTGGTCCTGGTTGTCATTTGTAGATCTTTGACGGTCGTTACGGGTAGTCAGAAGTCAGAAAGTCTGATAACCAGTCTTGAATGTTTCACTGGTCGTGGTTGGGTGACCATCTTTACTATAGCGAGACTCCTTTGTGTATTTTAAAGCACGTTAAGCTGTTGGTCCTGGTTGTCATTTGTAGATCTTTGACAGTCGTTACGGGTAGTCATAAAGTCTGATAAGCAGTTTTTAATGTTTCATTAGTCTAATGTAAACTTGTCTGCTATGAACGGGGTTTAAAGTTATGAAAAATGCCATGTTATATGTGTTTAATACCATGAACAAATAAAAAACACCCCTTTTTGTTGGGGTTCAAAAAGTCCTACAAAATAAAAACGGCTGCACCGATTTAAATGAAATTTCTTATGCAGATAGACATAAACCTGTGCAATGATACGGGATATTTTTTTTATCAGGGTCCGTGCAGAAGTTTTTCCAGGATACGGGAAAAAAGCGAGTAAAAAATATTTTTCATGAAAAACTTTGAGAACCGTAGTATTCAGTTTTATTACTAGAACGGGGGTAAGCAGTATTTTAAAGTAATGATATCAAATTCTTAGGTACGCTCGGTTCAAGGCTTACGATGCATCAGTCCAATGCTGGGCTAATATTGTCCAGTTTTTGCCCAAAACCATTAGAGTCAGGACTTTTTAGCTTGAAAATTACATATTGATAAAAAACCGGCCAAGTGCGAGTCGGACTCACGCCCGAAGGGTAACATACAATTATCTATAAAACCGGCCAAGTGCGTGTCGGGCCACGCGCAGTAGGGTTCCGTAGTAGGAGTTAGTTAGTCGACTATAACTCTGTAACCGGTTAAGCCTACTTAGCCGTGATAGTTTTCCTTGTCAGTTCATTACATGAAAAAAAATCACAGACGTAGTGTCTGTGATTTTTTTCACATTTCTAGGTACAGCCATTCAAAAGTTAGAGGGGGGGGGGGGTAACTCGTATCGAACAAAAATTTGCACTGAAAAGCTATATATTTCGCAAATGGCTCGCTTAACCAAAAAATGGTCTTCACACACCCATAATATTTTTGAAATACCTATCTAACGATACCCCACACGGAGGGGTACGGGATAAAAAATTATTCACCCCCACTTTAAGTGTTTGGGAGCTACCCTAAAAAAATCTTTTTCAAAATTTTATTTTACCACTTTTTCGGCGCAATCAATATACATATCCATACCAAATTTCAGCTTTCTAGTATCAAGAACCTCGGAGCTATGCCGCGGACAGACAGACAGACAGACGGACATGGCGAAACTATAAGGGTTCCTTGTCGGACTACGGAACCCTAAAAAGGGCAACAAAAACGAGTTTGTTATAGGGGAGCCCCCCTTAAATATGTATTTTATTTTGTTTTTAGTATTATTTTGTTGTTATAGCGGCAACAGAAATAAATAATTTGTGAAAATTACAACGGTGTAGCTATCGCGGTTGAGATACAGCCTGGTGACAGATAGACGGACGGACAGACAGCGAAGTCTTCGTAATAAGGTCCCATTTTTACCCTTTGGTTACGGAACTCTAAAAATCAAAGAATTTATAATAATAATCAGAAGAGCTCATGGCTAAGTAACAGCCGCACGGGTCGACCGATAAAAGATTAAGCCTGCTGTGCTTAGCGCGGTCGGTCCGTGGATATATGACCATCTATGTCATAGCGAGACTCCTCCGTGCCTCGGAAAGCACGTTAAGCTGTTGGCTGTCATTTGTAGATCTATGACATTCGTTACGGGTAGTTTGATCGGTTGAACCGTGCGGCTGTTACTTAGCCACGAGCTCCTTGAAGGTAGCTAATATGGCATAAAATGTTCTGTATGACCTTGTACAATAATATCTCCAAGTTTTTCCTGTATTCATAAAAGTAATCTAGCCGTTCTGACTTCTGATTAGGTCTGACTTCCGACTTTATCTGACAAAGGATCGTTGCTTATTTGATAAAGATAGTAGGTACAGGTCGTCAAGGTGGGAGGATCGGCAAAAAAGGTTTAGTAATATTTATGTTATTTGTTGCGATAATATTTTTGCCGATAAGTAATGCCCTTTTGAATCGCTTTTATGTCGGCATTTCTGTACAAAAAAATTAAACTGTGCGTTGATAAAAAAAAAACTTTAACCGAAATTGTTAAAACTTATTAATTTTCGTATCTTTAGCTGAAAAATACCTTACATTGCCCCAAAAAAAGTTTTATCTATACTAATATTATAAAGAGGAAAGATTTGTTTGTTTGTTTGTTTGTAGGGTTTTAACTCGAAAACTACTAGACCGATTTTGAAAACTCTTTCACCGTTAGGAAGCTACATCTTTACAAAGTGTCATGGGCTATATTTATTTCCAGAAATCATTAGGGATCCCTACTAAAACTTGAATTATGTAACCCAAGATGAATAAAAAAGTCCACGCGGGCGAATCCGCGGGCGGAAAGCTAGTTCCTTATAATTATGAAAGTTCTAATTTCATCCTTTTAAAGGGATAATTTCCATAAACATAAAGAGTTTTATACTACTGGGAACACATATTTTTGATGGTGCTTGTTGACCGAAATAACGGAATTCTCATATAAACTTTGACCCCTTATATTTTAAGGGTAAAATCCCATAAGTCGTGGCCTAGTGGTTAAGGCACCTGCCTCTCATGTAAGAGTGTGCAGGTTCGAAACCTGGCAAGTACTAATATGACTTTTCTAAAGTCATACGTACTTTCTAAGTGTATCTTAGATAACACTGACTAACGGTGAAGGAAAACATCGTGAGGAAACCTGGACTAATAAGTCTGAAATCGCCTATCCGGCCTTGAGCGCACGTGGTGATCAATGCTCATGCCTTCTCTGTATGAGAAGAGGCCTGTGCCCAGCAGTGGGACGATATATAGGCTGATATTGATGAATTGTGTATATTGGTGTAAAATTATTTATCCCAAACCCCAGCTCGTAACAATAAGGTCGTATCATTGAGAAGCAAAAAAATAAAAAAAAACATTTTTACTTAGTTTTTTTGCTGCCCTTATGTGAACCTGCGATATTATTCGGTTCGCTTATGAGTACAGTTGAACAAGCTCGGATGTATTATTGGTCTAGCATTCCGATACAGGCATATTTATGTAGTAGGCAGTAATACGGAATAGACACTTCTTCGTTTTATCGTGTGGGGAACAGGTTTACCAACCTAACAAGCCCTAGTGTCAGAGTTTTCTCTAATCCGCCTGACGGCCTCTGACATGGAATTGTAACAACAACTGCTATTAATATGATACTTTTAGCTTAATAACTTGTTCATTATAAAAAACTTGCTTTCCGCCAGCGGCTTCGCCCGCGTGGCTATATGAATTCAAATTAAAGATGAACCGCTCGACCGATTTTGTGCAAACTTCTCATAAACCATCTACTAAATAGTCCGAACAAAGCCTAAACATTTGGTTTGGATAGGTGAGCCAGTTCTTGGGTTATACAATTACAACGAAAAGTGGCATTGATTTTTATATATATTGATATAAATGTCTGGCTTTTTCTAAATATGTTGTGAAAATTTACATTAAAAAAAATACAACCGACTTCCAAACACAGAAAGGAGAAAAATATATTTTATTTAAATAAATGCTTGTGGACCAATACATCGCTCTAGAAGTCGGTGTCTCTTAGTTACTGTTGTTAGAATTTTGCAAAAGGTCGACAAGCGTTTAAATAAAATTATTTTTCCCTTTTCAGTATTTTTAGAAGTCAGCTGTATTTTCTTTTGTAGAATCTTTTTTTATTTATTTTTTTGCTTTCAGTGTGTCGATCTTATTATCTTAGCAGCCTACATATGTGTACCTACACACCACTTTTCTTGCAATAAGAATTTATGCACAGATACAGCAATTATTTTTTATATATTTACAAAACTACTAAACCGATATTTATAAAATTTACATGGGACCACCACTGAAGTATGACTTACCAAACAAAAAAAGGATCATCAAAATCCATTCATAATTTGCGGAGTAATAGCGTAACAAACATACAGTCGAATTGAGGACTCGTTATTTTTTTAAGTCTGTTAAAAATTTCATCCTTGCAAAGAGGTTTAAGTCTAGATGCTTGATACCTCTTTACTTTTGAAGAGAGTCGAGCGCTTCAGACTTAAAGAAATCTTTTTAAATAAAAGAAAAATATGCTGAAATTATTATTATAAACTGACACTACGAACTTCGTCTATACATATAAAATGCTTTGTCCCTAATGACTGACGGATCAACGCACAGCCTAAACCGCTGATCGTAGAGACCTGAAACTTGGAGGGTGTGTTCTTTGTACGACGTAGGCATGCGATAAGAAAGGATTTTCCGAAATTCTACTTCTGAGGGGGTGGAAAAGTTGTAAGAAACTCTGTCATTATTAATTTGAATTTATATAGCCCACACGGGCGAAGCCGCTGGCGGAAAGATAGTATCTATACTAATATAATAAAGTTGAAGAGTTTGTTTGTTTGAACGCACTAATCTCAGGAAATACTGGTACGATTTGAAAAATTCTTTCAGTGTTATATAGTCCATTTATCGAGGAAGGCTATAGGCTATATATCATCACGCTAAAACCAATAAGAGCGGAGCACCACTATTCCACGCGGACGAAGTCGCGGGCAGAAGCTAGTGCAACTATAAATGCTAAAGTGACTTTGTTTGTTACGCTCTCACGGTAAAACGGCTAAACCGATTTGGATGAAATTTGGTACGGATATAGATAGGACTACGAAGAAGGTTATAGACTACTTTTGATCCGGGTGAGCCAAGTAGTTCCGTCAGGACACGGGTGAAATCTCGGAAAACAGTAACTTTGATATAAATACCGATTTTCCTATATGCCTGCGACATTCTCATTGCCAGAAATTCTATGTATGGCTTTAATGCCAAAAGGTCACTAGGAATGTTAATATTATCATTATCTGCCTAGCCTTTTCCCTAAATATTGTCGTGTCGGACTCCAATCTAACTGGACGCAGCTGAGTACCAGTGTTTTACATGGAGCGACTGCCTATAACCGTGTCTAGGGTGTCATCTATCTCTGTACAAAATTTCATCTATATCGGTTCAGTAGTTTTATTGTGAAAGCGTACAAACAAACAAACTCACAAGATATAATCCTAACTAATATATGTAAATACGAAAGTGAGTTATTAAAAAAAATGCTTAGTCGCTTTGTATGACATTTGGTACAGAGATAGATAGTACCCCGGAGACGGTTTGAGGTATAGCACAAACTCGTAGCACTATTGCTACGAGCGTAGGCAATTGCTACGCCATCGTAGCCAAATTGCTACGGTAGATTTTAAATCGCTTTTTGCCATTTTAATTGTTGTTATTTCGTAGATTATCTGTAGAGAGGTCAATTCTGTACATGAAATATATTTCCAAAATAACTATCAGGGGGTGATTAGGGATCGATACTGATGCCAAAAATGCAATCAGTAACATTTTTGTCTGTCTGTCTGTATAAACTCTATAGAAACAAAAACTACTCGACGGATTTTAACGAAACTTGGTACAATTATTTGTAATACTCCTGAGCTGGTTATAGTATACTTTTCATCACGCTACAATCAATAGGAGCAGAGCAGTGAAGGGAAATGTGGTCATTTTGTTTAAACGCGCTAATCTCAGGAACCGCTGGTCTGATTTGAAAAATTCTTTCAGTGTTAGATAGTCCATTTTTCGAGGAAGGCTATAGGCTATAAAATCATCACGCTAAGACCAATAAGAGCGGAGCACCACTATTCCACGCGGACGAAGTCGCTGGCAGAAGCTAGTCTATCTATACTTATAATAAATCTGTAGAGAGGTCAATTCTGTACATGAAATATATTTTTAAAATAACTATCAGGGGGTGATTAGGGATCGATACTGATGCCAAAAATGCAATCAGTAAAATTTTTGTCTGTCTGTCTGTATAAACTCTATAGAAACAAAAACTACTCGACGGATTTTAACGAAACTTGGTACAATTATTTGTAATACTCCTGAGCTGGTTATAGTATACTTTTCATCACGCTATAATTAATAGGAGCAGAGCAGTGAAGGGAAATGTTGTCATTTTGTTTAAACGCGCTAATCTCAGGAACCGCTGGTCCGATTTAAATAATTCTTTCAGTGTTAGATAGTCCATTTTTCGAGGAAGGCTATAGGCTATATATATCATCACGCTAAGACCAATAAGAGCGGAGCACCACTATTCCACGCGGACGAAGTCGCTGGCAGAAGCTAGTGTTAAATAAAGGAGCTCGTGGCTTAGTAAATCTTTTAGCAAGGTTAAGCAATGGATACCACGACAAACATGTCTCTAAATAGATGACGCAAGTGTGTGTATTTCGTGTGTGACAGATGAGTGCAGTGCACCTAAGTCGACATCGTCTGAATTAGTCCGCGCTCCACCGTATTTGCACTAAAAATCAACTGAAAGCTAGAAAAATGCATTATTGTGCCGTATTGAGCTGGAAAAAGATTTTTGGGAGATACAGAGCACATGATTATTAAAGGCTTTCGCTTCACGAATTCGAATAAAAAATGACAGAGTTTCATACAAACTTTGCCCCCCTTTTTCATCCTCTTAGGGGTAGAATTTCGGAAAATCCTCTCTCATCGAATGTCTACGTCATATAAAGAACACACCCTCCAAGTTTCAGGTCTCTACGATCAGCGGTTTAGGCTGTGCGTTGATCCGTCAGTCATTCAGGACAAAGCATTTTATATGTATAAAAGATATCGAGAATCGAATCTAATAAACAAAGAACAATGGACAACAAAGGCGGAACTACAAGTTATAAAAAAAATACTAGATAACCTTAAAAAATAACTGCTCAAAACAACAAATAAAACAAAAAAAAAATCTTATTATTTGATAAACAACCTTTTTTGTTACAACAAAATTTAACCGACATCAAAGCAAGTTAAAAATTAAACAAAAACGCCCCCGGGGTTAATATCTTCCTCATATTAAAACGCTTGTTAGTGACAAGGGGAGAGGGGGGTGAGTTTACCCCCCAAGAACATTTTTGACCATAGTTAGTCATCATCTACCTAGCCTTTTCCTAATAATGTTGGGGTCGGCTTCCAGTTTAAACGGATGCAGCTGAGTACCAGTGTTTGACATGGAGCGACTGCCTATCTGACCTCCACAACCCAGTTGCCGGGTAACACGATACCCCTTGGTAAGACTGGTTGTAAGTAATTAATGTCAACGGATACCATACACACATGTAGATTCTTCTTCTTATCGTGAGGGCTACAGGTTTACCAACCTAACAAGCCCTAGTGTCAGAGTTTTCTCAAACCCGCCTGACGGCCTCTGACATGGAATTGTAACAACGACTGCTATCAAGCAGCCGGGGATGACGGCTTAACGTCCCAGGCATGGGGGTGTAACACCGCCAACTACATGACTCCGGGCTGCAATGTTAAATTTTAAAAAGCGGTCAAGTACGTATCAGGCCACGCGCAGTAGGGTTCCGTAGTGTGTTTTAGTTGGTCGACTATAACTCTGTAACTGTTTAAACTTACTTAGCTGTGATAGTTTTTCTTTTAAGTTCATAACATGTGCTACGTCTGTGATTTTTCTCACATTTCTAGGGATAGCCATTCAAAAGTTACAGGGGGGACGCTCGTTTCGAACAAAAATTTGGACTTTAAATCTAAATATTACGCAAATTACTACCCGAATAAAAGTCTTCACATATCCATAATATTTATGAAATACCTATCTATCCCATACGAAGGGATAATCAAGAAAAAAAAATATTCAACGAGGCAATGAGGCAGACGTGGCAATGCCAATTCTTTGTCAAAAATATAGGCCAGCTTTTGTGTCGCGTAAGAAAAGAACTAATTGCTTAACTTAATAAATCTTAACTGAAGCTGTAACAAGATACGCAACGCGTTGCAGTACAAGTTTCTACTAAGTCCTCTGTGGTCAACCGTGGTTGCTGTAACATGGTAATGAACCAATCAATTTAATGAAGTCATCATATGCTTTTTTAGGGTTCCGTAGTCCGACAAGGAACCCTTATAGTTTCGCTCTGTCCGTCTGTCTGTCTGTCTGTCTGTCTGTCTGTCTGTCTGTCTGTCTGTCTGTCTGTCCGCGGCATAGCTCCGTGGTTCTTGTTATTAGAAAGCTGAAATTTGGTTTGAATATGTATATTGATCACGCCGAGAAAGTGGTACAATAAAATTTTGAAAAATATTTTTTTTTAGGGTAGCTCCCAAACATGTAAAGTAGGGATGAATATTTTTTTTCTCGCGTACCCCTTCGTGTGGGGTATCGTTAGATAGGTCTTTCAAAAATATTATGGGTGTGTGAAGACCATTTTTCGGTTAAGTCAGCCATTTGCGAAATATTTAGCTTTTAAGTGAAAATTTTTGTTCGATACGAGTTACCCCCCCCCTCTAACTTTTGAATGGCTGTACCTAGAAATGTGAAAAAATTCACAGACGTAGCACATGTAATGAATTTACAAGGAAAACTATCACGGCTAAGTAGGCTTAACCGGTTACAGAGTTATAGTCGACTAACTGAGACCTACTACGGAACCCTACTGCGCGTGGCCCGACACGCACTTGTTTTTGTGTATGTCACCTCACCGGTCAACCTAGAAGGTTGTCGACTACTTAACCGGGCTTGCCTGTGAAGTGCTTTAAATGAATTTAGGGCCTCCAGCTAGGGCTTAACTTGCAAAACTAAGCAACTACACGCTAAGGGTACCCCCTAGTGGGGTACGGGCCTCGGCTTAGGGCATCGCTGGGGAAGGACAGTAAGGGACAGGCTGGATCAGAATATACATGATTATTATAATCGGGAATTTTAAAGCAATTGGCTCAGCTCGCGGGCTGGCTTGTCGAGCTAAACATCATCTGCCTAGCATTTTACCAACTACGTTGACCCCAACGCCTTTTCCCAAGTATGTTGGGGTCGGCTTCCAGTCTAACTGGATGCAGCTGAGTACCAGAGTTTTATATGGAGCGACTGCCTATCTGACCTCCATAACCCAGTTACCAAGTAACACCATACCCCTTGGTAAGACTGGTCACACTGTCTGGCTTCTGACTACCCGTAACGACTGTCAAAGATCCACAAATGACAGCCGGGTTACAACAGTAAGTTTATTAAGCTTTCACGCAAAAACTACTGAATGGATTTGAATGAAATTTGGTACACACATAGATTATTACCCGGATTAACACATAAGATACTTTTTATCCGGGTGCGCAAAGAAATTTCCTCAGAAAGCGGGTGAAACCTTACTTATTGTATACTAGCTTTCTGCCAGCGGCTACGCCTGCGTGGGCTATACGACTTAAAATTAAAAACCGGCCAAGTGCGTGTCGGGCCACGCGCAGTAGGGTTCCGTAGTAGATCTCAGTTAGTCGACTATAACTCTGTAACTGGTTAAGCCTAGTTAGCCGTGATAGTTTTCCTTGTAAGTTCATTACATGTGCTACGTCTGTGATTTTTTTCACATTTTTAGCTACAGCCATTCAAAAGTTAGAGGGGGGGGTAACTCGTATCGAACAAAAAATTTCCCTTAAAATCTAGATATTTCGCAAATGGCTCGCTTAACCGATACCCCACACGAAGGGGTACGCGAGAAAAAAAATATTCATCCCTACTTTACATGTTTGGGAGCTACCCTAAAAAAATATATTTATCAAAATTTTATTTTACCACTTTCTCGGCGTGATCAATATACATATTCATACCAAATTTCAGCTTTCTAATAACAAAAACCACGGAGCTATGCCGCGGACAGACAGACAGACAGACAGACAGACAGACAGACAGACAGACAGACAGACGGACAGAGCGAAACTATAAGGGTTCCTTGTCGGACTACGGAACCCTAAAAATGACAGAGTGGCATACAAACTTTAACGTACTTTCCAAGGCACGGAGTAATTTCGATAGTTCTATACATATTATAAATGCGTTTTTTTTTCCCCCCTTTAGAGGTAGAATTTCGGAAAATCCTTTCTTATCGGATGCCTACGACCAACAAAGAACACCCCCTCCAAGTTTCACGTCTCTACGATCAGCACTTTAGGCTGTGCGTTGATCCGTCAGTCATTCAGGACAAAGCATTTAATATGTATACATAAATTACACTAAACACATACGTATCAATAAAATATAAGTTTTAAATTAAAATACTCAGTACTTTTCGAATAATATATATCTTGGTTCGCTAACACATTGTTCAAATTGTGAAGCCAATTCATTTGGGAAATCAGTGTGTACCAGACCCACGTCTGTACGTGGCTTTATGACTGTGGTACAAGGTAGGAGCGATAAGCGGGGAAGTCTCCATGGCTATTTATGAACGTGGCTGACAGGTGAACGCTATCCACCATCTTGAAATGTCATTTTTAGTAATAATGATACCAATTAATGGAAATTTCCATTTTTTTTAACAAATCATGACATGATAAATAGCAATTTATTAATTCATCATTTAAATTTTAATAATAATCTTAAATTGGAAACAATAAAATGCAATATTTTAACATTTAACACACATTTGGATGTAACCCTTCTGATTATTAAGTAGTCACCGCGGCCGATGGATATCTACAACACCAGAGGCATCGCAGATCATCATTGCCCTTTCTAAACTATTTCAAGGACAAGATCTAGTCTTGTTGAATAGCGCTATATTTTTACTAATAGTTGGGTAAGAATTTTCCCTTGGCCGGTATTACCAAAAATGACATTTCAAGATGGTGGCTAGCGTTAGTTCACCTGTCAGCCACGATCATAAATAGCCATGTCGGACTATATACCAAACGGTTATATTTTGTATGTGCGTTACTGAATAAAATGTTTTTCTTTCTTTTCTTCTTTCTAAATGGTAAATTAAAATGTTGAAAAAAAGTCATATTTTTTGGATAGCTCCCGTACACGTGAAGTAGGGATGAATATGTTTTAATTCTAAAGCAGCGGTCGGCAACCTTTTGGCAAGCAAGGGCCACAAGGTAGCAAAATAAACTAAAGGCGGGCCGCACTTGTGATATTACCCTAGATTCTACTTGATACCTACGTATAATTTCCCATAGAAAAACCGGCCAAGTGCGAGTCGGGTCACGCGCAGTAGGGTTCCGTAGTAGGTCTTAGTTAGACGAGTATAACTCTGTAACCGGTTACCAGAGGCGTATTTAAAGATTTAGCGCCCCGGGCCAGTTAGCTCATTAGTTAGGGTCACAATAAAATAATGATAATTTTTACTTTTGAATTGTTTTTGTTTGTTACATGATGATGTTTGAAGAAAAGAACTCGTAAATTGTAGCAAAAAGTAAATGTGAAAAGAAAAAAGAACAGTTTAAGGCGCGATTTTTTTGTAGGATGTGAATTTTTTTGTTGCATGATAATGTTTGGAGTAAAAAAATCAAAAATTGTGGCGAAAACAAAATAAAAAAAAAATACTTTTGAATTGTTTTTGTTTGTTGCATAGCATAAACTAAATACGAGTAGTTGAAGGCGCGAGCGAAGCGAGCGCGATTTTTTTTTAGGATCACAATAATCAGGCTGATATGATAGGATGATCAAATTTACAAAAAAATTTAACCTCGCCATCCCTCGCAGCCTGCCGCCCCGGGCCATGGCCCCCTTGGCCCTATGGTAAATACGCCTCTGCCGGTTACGCCTACTAAACCGTGATAATTTTTCTTGTTAGTGGATTACATGTGCTAGGTTTGTGATTTTTTTCACAAATTCAAATGGCCCACTTAACCGAAACATGGTCTTGACACACCCATAATATTTTCGAAAGACCTATCCAATGATAAACCAAAGGAAAGGATACGCGAAAAAAAAAATCATACCCACTTTACGTATTTGGGAGCTACCTTAAAAGAAATATTTGCCGTGCCCAACACGCACTTGGCCGGTTTTTTTTACCTTGAAGCCATACATCCAGCGTATTTCATTATTTCATGAGTCGGGGGCAAAATACTAACAACAGTAGCTTAGAGACAGACTTCTAGAGCGATGTATTGGTCCACTAACGTTTAAATGGAACTAATTTTACTCTTATTAGTATTTTTGGAAGTCGGTTGAATTTATTTTTTTGTAAAAACTTTTTTACCGAACATTCGCGGGCCGCAAATAAGACGTCCGCGGGCCGCATGCGGCCCGCGGGCCGCGGGTTGCCGACCGCTGTTCTAAAGTATCCCGTCTTGTGAGGTAACATTGGATAGGTCTTTCAAAAACAAAGCAGGTGTGTGAAACCCATTTTGCGATTTAGAGATCCGTTTGCGAAAATCAGGCTTTTAAGTGCAATTTTTTAGCGTCCTCTCCCTCTAACTTTTGAATGGCTGTCCCTAGAAATGTGAAAAAATCGATTGTCTGTAAAGTCGGTTTACTGACGATAGTTGAACGTGACAACGTGCTCTTTGGTAGGGAGAGTGAGGAAGGCCAAAAATTTTGAAAAAAATATTCTAAGTCCAGTTGGGCCCTATCTCACAGCTGCTCTTTGGTAGGGAGAGGGAGGATGGCGAAAATTTTTGAAAAAATATTCTAAGTCCAGTTGGGCCCTATCTCACAGCTGCTCTTTGGTAGGGAGAGGGAGGATGGCGAAAATTTTTGAAAAAAATATTCTAAGTCCAGTTGGGCCCTATCTCACAGCTGCTCTTTGGTAGGGAGAGGGAGGAAGGCCAAAAATTTTGAAAAAATATTCTAAGTCCAGTTGGGCCCTATCTCACAGCTGCTCTTTGGTAGGGAGAGGGAGGAAGGCCAAAAATTTTGAAAAAAATATTCTAAGTCCAGTTGGGCCCTATCTCACAGCTGCTCTTTGGTAGGGAGAGGGAGGAAGGCCAAAAATTTTGAAAAACAATATTCTAAGTCCAGCTGGGCCCTATCTCACAGCTGCTCTTTGGTAGGGAGAGGGAGGAAGGCCAAAAATTTTGAAAAACAATATTCTAAGTCCAGCTGGGCCCTATCTCACAGCTGCTCTTTGGTAGGGAGAGGGAGGAAGGCCAAAAATTTTGAAAAAATATTCTAAGTCCAGTTGGGCCCTATCTCACAGCTGCTCTTTGGTAGGGAGAGGGAGGATGGCGAAAATTTTTGAAAAAATATTCTAAGTCCAGTTGGGCCCTATCTCACAGCTGCTCTTTGGAAGGGAGAGGGAGGATGGCGAAAATTTTTGAAAAAAATATTCTAAGTCCAGTTGGGCCCTATCTCACAGCTGCTCTTTGGTAGGGAGAGGGAGGATGGCGAAAATTTTTGAAAAAATATTCTAAGTCCAGTTGGGCCCTATCTCACAGCTGCTCTTTGGAAGGGAGAGGGAGGATGGCGAAAATTTTTGAAAAAAATATTCTAAGTCCAGTTGGGCCCTATCTCACAGCTGCTCTTTGGTAGGGAGAGGGAGGAATGTATTATTGTATAGCAGCTGTCCACGCGGACGCATCGCTCACTCAAGTAGGAGAGAGACAGATGTCGAACACTGCCGAACGCGGAGGCCGATTATGCCTCTTTGTCGTTCGTTCTGCGCTCTCGCTTGCACTTCAAGGCTTAAATGGAACGCCTCAGAGCGAGGTAACGCCGCATGAGTCATGTCATTCGTGCGTGCAGCCAGCTCCATCGAATTATAAGACGTTGTCACGTCAAAAATCACAGACCGTGTTCGATACGAGCGTCCTCCCCCCACTTACTTCTTAATGGCTATTTCAAGAAATTTGGAAAAAATCACAGACGTAGCACATGCAATGAACTTAAAAGAAAAAAAGAAAAACTATCACGGCTAAGTAGGCTTAACCAGTTACAGAGTTAAAGTCGACCAACTAAAACGTACTATGGAACCTTACTGCGCGTGGCCTGACACGCCTTAGCCGGTGTTCTTTGACCAAATTATATGTACCATACACTCAAATCACTAAATGAGGAGCTCGTGGCTAAGTAACAGCCACATGGTTCGACCGATATCACACGTTAAGCTGCGCTTGGCGCGGTCGGTCCGTGGATGGGTGACCATCTTTGTCATAGCGAGACTCCTACGTGCCTCGGAAAGCACGTTAAGCTGTTGGTCCCGGCTGGCACTTGTACATCTTTGACAGTCGTTACGGGTAGTCAGAAGCCAGAAAGTCTGACAACCAGTCTTACCAAGGGGTACCGTGTTACCCGGTAACTCGGTTGTGGAGGTCAGATAGGCAGTCGCTCCATGTAAAACACTGGTACTCAGCTGCATCCGGTTTAGACTGGAAGCCGACCCCAACATAGTTGGGAAAAGGCTAGGCAGATGATGATGACACTCAAATCGCTACCTCCTATAACTCACACTCCACTCTAAACTCACACACGGCAACCAGTTGTATAAAATTCATGAATTACTAAGTAATGTACGTAAAGTATATATTAGCTTGAAGTTATGGAAATTATTGTTTTTTTTTTCTAATAGAAGATACTAATAATATAAATGTGAAATTAACTCTTTTTTTTCTGTTTGTCTGTTACGTTTTATTTATAGAACGGCTCGACTAATTTAGATGAAATTTGGTATAGATATAGTTTGAAACCTTGAGAAGGATATAAAGAAGTTTTTATCCGGGTAAGTGGAACAGTTCCCTCAGGATGGAGGGGTAACCAGGATACAACTGAGTTCCAGTGTTTTACATGGAGCGATTGCCTATCTGACCTCCACAATCCAGTTACCGGGTAACACGATACCCCTTGGTGTAAATGGTTGTCACACTTTCTGGCTTTTGACGACCCGTAACCACTGTCAAAGATCTACAAATGACAACCGGGACCAACAGCTTTACGTGCTTTCCGAGGCACGAAGGAGTCTCGCTATGACAAAGATGGTCACTCATCCTCGGACCGACCGCCCCAAGCGCAGCCAACCTTTGATCGGTCGACCCGTGCGGCTGTTACTTAGCCACGAGCTCCACCAAAATTTGGAAATCAAAGATCATTGATTACCCCCAGGGCTGGGTGTACGCACACCCAGAAAAAGGGGTGGGAGGCGCTTTGTCAAATGAAAATTTAAACGAAACTAAAACGAATATTATTACAAAACTCCATTTGTTAGAAAAATACTAGTTGAACATACAAAAAATTGTAATTGAAAAATAACTTTTATTCTTTTTAAATTGTGTAAGAATCGTTTGAAATGGACATGATTCGTAACTAATCTATCTATACATATAAAATGCTTAGTCCTGAATGACTGACGGATCAACGCACAGCCTAAACCGCTGATCGTAGAGACCTGAAACTTGGAGGGTGTGTTCTTTGTATAACGTAGGCATCCGAAGAGAAAGGGTTTTTCGAAATTCTATCCCTAAGGGAGTGAAAAAAGGGGGAATGGTTTTGTATGAAACTCTGTCACTTCTAAAATTAGAATTCGTATAGCCCACGCGAGCGAAGCCGCTGGCGGGACGCTAGCAGTAACTTAGACACACCGACTTCTAGAGCGAATATATTGGACCACAAGCGTTTCAGCAGAAAATAAATTTATTTTTCTCTTTTCAGTGTTTTTGGAAGTCGGTATTTATATAATATGTACAAAGCATAAGTAAAGCTCGTGGCTAAGTAACAGCCGCACGGGTCGACCGATCAAAAGTGAAGCTGCGCTTGGCGCGGTCGGTCCGTGGATGAGTGACCATCTGTGTCATAGCGAAACTCCTCCGTGCCTCGGAAAGCACGTTAAGCTGTTGGTCCGGCTTTCATTTGTAGATCTTTGACAGTCGTTACAGGTAATCACAAGCCAAAAAAGAACAACCAGTCTTACCAAGGGGTATCGTGTTACCCGGTAACTGGGTTGTGGAGGTCAGATAGCCAGTCGCTCCATGTAAAACACTGATACTCAGCTGCACCCAGTAAGACTGGAAGCCGACCCCAACATAGTTGGGAAAAGGCTAGGCACGTGTAAACAAGCACAGTTAACCCCATCAATCCGAGTTAAACCGTTTTGAATATTTAACTACTCAATTAACCTAATTTCGGTATTCGTAGTGATGTGGCGTGGTTAAAATAACTTATATTATTATCTTATTAGTTAGTCGTTCCCTGATACTACGAAAAATGTAAACATAGTCGTAATCTATTTTGTTCTAATTCTGCTACAGAAATTAACAAAATGGTGTAAGGATGGCGCGTTTATGTCAGTTTCATGCTCTAAACATCATCATTTGTCATTTAATTCCATTTTAATTAACTCTGTGGGAAAATTAGAACAAAATAGGTTATGATTTTGTTTATGTTTTTCGTAAAAACAATTGCTACAGACAAAAGTATGTAGTTTTTGATGTTGGCACTTCACTAAACATCACGTGCTTAGATAAACAGAATATATTAATGCGAATATCAAAGCTTATATACTAACTAACTATTTTATAATAATAAATTAATTACCTAAAATAAAACACTACAACCCGGCGAAAAATATAAAAATTTTTCACCAACTCAAAAAAAGAGGTCCTTAGATATACGAATTCAAATAAAATCTGACAGAGTTTCATTCAAACTTTGACTCCCTTAGAGGTTGAATTTCGGGAAATCCTTTCTTATCAGATGCCTACGTCATACAAAGAACACACCCTCCAAGTTTCAGGTCTCTACGATCAGCGGTTTAGGCTGTGCGTTGATCCGTCGGTCATTCAGGACAAAGCATTTTATATGTATACATCGAAGGTTGTCGTAAGGAACTCTAAAACACGCTCAAAGAACTTCCTCCTTTTTTGTAGTCGGTTAAAATATCAGTAGACTCGTTTATTTTATTAATGAAGAAACAACATTTTAGATCCTATCAAAACAACCTCTTATATTTTGTATTAAACTTGGTTGAGCCCGTGGCGTCGGTCGAGTGAAGTTTAGAAATAAAAATGCCCGACAGTTTAAGTCACAAAAAGAGCCACAGCTCAGCCATAAGTCACAAAAACATAACCTGTCTGTTCTGTCGCAGTCGGGTAAAAAGAGCCACAGCTCAGCCATCTTTGGTTGCATCCACATTAAGCTGGCTTCCCAAGGCGCGTGATTTTACGTATTATTAAGGACGCTGTAACGTGATGGCCAAAGCATCATCTTGTGTGCGGGTTCTTGGCAAGCATGAATTTTCTAAGTGCATTTTAGACGTAACTGACTAAATGGTTAAGGAAAAACATCGTGAAGAAACTTAGACTTCAAGGAGTCTGAAATACTGCAGACGATAGTTCGCAATAGTCCCCGTTCGTCCGCAATATCACGGACCGTGGGAAGCCAGCTTTAACTATAGGTAGTCTTTGTAACTCCGGTATAGTCTCGCTTTTGATTAATGATGATTAATTAATAAAAAGGCTGTTATTTTGCCCAACGGATAAGCATAGCATATCCAGCGTGGCAATGCAGCCAGCCTCTTGGGTACGCTCCCAGTTGACCGCGATCAGGAGGAATTTTTTGACGCCCTTTATTAGTTAGTAGTGTAGTGTATATATATTTTTAGCTATAGTAGGTGTTTTTTGTTAATATGTAAAAGAAGAATAAATAAATATATTAATAAAATATAATAAAATCCATACAATAATTTAAATACAAAAATAACTCTGTTTATCTGTCAAGTTAAAACTGCTGAACCGATTGAGAAAAAAATTGGCATGGAGATAGATTGAACTCTGGTAAAGGGCATAGATAGATACATAAAGCCCTGAGGCAAGGAAAACGTTGAAGCAGAAACAGAATTCACCCATCCATTGCATAATAGCTTAACTTCATGAAGCAGACGATCTGTACTGGCTCCATATTAGGCCCCTCGCCCACGACGACTTTTTGTAGCGATGCTGTCGCGCGTTTGGTAAACGCGCGTCAGTAGCGCTACTAACGCGTGTTAGTCGCGTTTGCAACGCGCTACTGCATCGCGACTGTATCGATGCAAACGCGCGACCGTGTTGGACGCTACGCTTCGGCTGCTTACGTAAAAGCAGCACCAAAGACAACGTGACTAATGTTACCTCAACGGAGTCCATCTTGCAACTGTAGCGATTGTAGGTATTTTTGTGCTGTTAGGGAGCATTCAAGTATTACGTAACGCAATTTGGGGGGAGGGGAGGGTCTTGTAAAACGTTACAAGGGCGGGAGAAGGGGTATTTAAACAACCGCGTTACGTAACATTTTTTTATTTTAATAATAAAACTAGGGAATTAGAATCTTCAAAATCGGCAACCCTTTTCGTTTATGTTTTACGTGGAATCCCTCGAAGAAGAAGGACAAATAAGCTGCTCTGCATTGTGCAATGAAAGAGTCTGAGTGGCTGGCAAACCCGTGGACAGAGGAGCAGTAATTACAATTAAATTGCTTTTTACGTACCTACACTTATTTGATTTATGACTAAATAAAAACATATAACTTAAAAATCTCTTATTTTGTTTATTACTATTGCAAACGCAATTAATACAATAACAAAGGTATAATTTGTTGAACATAAGTGTGAACTCAATGGTCACTTAAATGTTACGTAACGTTTAGGGGGGGTACAGAAAAAGGTTACCGTGCGTTACATGGGTGGGAGGGAGGGTCTAAGGGTTCATACGCACTATGCGGTTACCCGCAATGCGGCTAGCCGTCCGGCTGACCGCAGGATGCGGTTGCGAATGCGGCCAGCCGGATCGCGGGCAGCCGCATTCGCAACCGCAACGTGCGGTTGAAGAACCATCGCGATTTGCGGTAATTTCAAAGATGGACGTGGACGAAGTTGCAGCTATTTTACTTTACACTCGCTCAATGGCGGGCAGCCGCAGACTGAGCATGATGAATATTACGTACATAATTGTGCTTGCGGTCAACCGGACGGCTAGCCGCATTGCGGGTAACCGCATAGTGCGTATGTACCCTAAAATCTTCAAAAATTGCGTAACGTAATACTTGAATGCTCCCTTACTGAATCGCGTTTGCATCGCGACAGAAGCGCGACAGTGTTGCGTTAGCATCGCGACTGAAGCTGAGCCCGTGGGCGAGGGCACACAGCTAGCGACCGCTTCGCGACTGTATCGATGCGGACGCGCGACAGCATCGCTACAGCATCGCTACAAAAAGTCGCCGTGGGCGAGGGCCCTTACTAACCAAATTATAGTCATGTATGTGGCCTAGTCGTTAAGGCACCTGCCTCTCGTGTACGAGTGTGCGGGTTCGAAACCTGCCAAGTACCAATGTGACTTTTCTAAAGTCATATGTATTTTCTAAGTATATCTTAGACGTCACTGACTAACGGTGAAGGAAAACATCGTGAGGAAACCTGGACTTAATAAGTCTGAAATCACCAAGCCGCCTTGAGCGCACGTGGTGATTAATGCTCATGCCTTCTCTGTGTGAGAAGAGGCCTGTGCTCAGCAGTGGGACAATATATAGGCTATTGATATAACACTAGCTATTTCTCGCTGTTTCACTTGTATTCTAAAGGAACTTCTTCACGCTTTCGGTTAAAACGTATCTTATGTGTTAATGCAGGTTTACCAAATTTTATCGCAATCCATTCAGTAGATTTTGCGTGAACGAATAACAAACATACAATGTCCCTGCAATGCGGGTGACGCTGAGACAAGCTATAATTAAAATATTTTTTTCAAAGAAATCATCAAATGACTCTTGCCGCCGTGGGTGGGGCGGGAGCGAGTGTCAGACTCTTACTGACTAAAACCCATCCATGTTCCTTTCTCAGCCCTTTATATTCCGGGGGCGAGGTATCTCTTTCGAACGTCCCGCAGCCCCGGCAGGCTATGGCTCTGGCGGAGGGCCCCGTCATCAATGCTGACAGCTCTTTGAGGAGCGCGTGGAACACGAACGCGCCGTCGACGCGACCGGACGGCGAGCCACCGTCCACAGCACCGCGCCTACTCCCGATTATAAAAATCATATATTATATTCTGATCCAGCCTGTCTCTTGCTGTCCTCCCCCAGCAACGCCCTAAGCCGAGGCCCGTACCCCATTAGGGGGTGCCCTTAGCGTGTAGTCGCTTAGTTTTGTAAGTTAAGCCCTGGCTGGAGGCCCTAAATTCATTTAAAGCACTTCATAGGCAAGCCCGGTTAAGCAGTCGACAACCTTCTAGGTTGACCTGCGAGACGCCATATTAAAAAAAAAAACCCGCGCCTACTGTAGCCGGGAGTCGTCTCGCGGCTCCTGACGACCCTGGAGTCTTCAACCGATAGGTATCAGATAAACTCACCTTTTGGAGGCGATGAAACAGGTCCACTTGGGATGACCATTGATGTTTTCTGCAACAAGGAAAAACTTTATTGAAAATCCATTGTTTTTTTAACTCCCGACGTAAAAAAAGGTGTGTCTGTCTAAAGCACCGTAGCTCTTAAACGGGTGAACCGATTTGAGTGTGGTTTTTTCTAATTAAAAGCAGGTTTTCTAGCGGTGGTTCTTAGATATGTTTAATGAAAATCGATTCAGCCGTTTCAAGGTTATCAGCTTTTTAGATTTTTTAAATGTTTGCTTTTTTGCGTCGAGGATTTTAAGTTTAATATCTTGACTAAAACCCATCCATGTTCCTTTCTCCGCGTGCTTGGTTACTCTTTAACTTAATTAAAACCGGCCAAGTGCGTGTCGGGCCACGCGCAGTAGGGTTCCGTAGTAGGAGTTAGTTAGTCGACTATAGCTCTGTAACCGGTTAAGCCTATTTAGCCGTGATAGTTTTCCTTGTAATTTCATTACATATACTACGTCTGTGATTTTTTTCACATTTCGAGGTACAGCCATTCAAAAGTTAGAGGGGGGGGGGTAACTCGTATCGAACAAAAAATTTCACTTAAAATCTAGATATTTCGCAAATGGCTCGCTTAACTGAAAAATGGTCTTCACACATCCATAATATTTTTGAAAGACCTATCTAACGATACCCCACGCGAAGGGGTACGCGAGAAAAAAAATATTCATCCCTACTTTACATGTTTGGGAGCTACCCTAAAAAAAAATATTTTTCAAAATTTTATTTTACCACTTTCTCGGCGTGATCAATATACATATTCATACCAAATTTCAGCTTTCTAATAACAAAAACCACGGAGCTATGCCGCGGACAGACAGACAGACAGACGGACAGAGCGAAACTATAAGGGTTCCTTGTCGGACTACGGAACCCTAAAAATGACACGTTTGGCGTAGTAGCTGAGAAAATGGCTGCTGCGCTGCGTGTCGCAGGTTCGATTCCCGCACGGGACAACTAAAATTGTTCCGGGTCTGGGTGTTTGTGCATGTGTAATGTATGTTTGTAAACGCACCCACGATACAGGAAAAAGTCCTACAATTTTTTTTTGTCGGATGGGAAATCATCAAATGATCCTGCCATGGGTGGGGTGGAAGGGAGTGTCAAACTCTTACTGACTAAAACCCATCCATGTTCCTTCCTCAGCCCTATATATTCCAGGGGCGCGGTAACTCTTTCGAACGCTCTCTTTCGCGCAATTCTAGTATTTTCTACCAACCCTTTTGGTTTAAAAAAGCCATAATGTTATCTACGTTAAATAAATATTCAGAAAAATTGTATTACAACAAAAAAATAATAGAAATTTATTCAAGAATCACTGTAGAGGATCGTTGTACAAACATTACGATGTTTTTACAAATTTTTTCCAATTCACTTATTCCTACTCCCGAGAGTAAAATGCGTAAAGGTACGTATGTTTAAATAAATATTGTTCTCAGGTATATGGAGCTTAGATAAACATTCATATTGTAATGTAAAAAAACCGGCCAAACGCGTGTCGGGCCTCGCGCTATAGGGTTCCGTAACACACTTTTGTTGGTCGACTATAACTCTGTAACTGGTTAAGCCTACTTAGCCGTGATAGTTTTCCTTTTAAGTTCATTATATATGCAACATCTGTCATTTTTTACCCGACTGCGCCAGAAGGAGGGTTATGTTTTTCGAGAGTATGTATGTATGTGTAATTGTTTGACACGCTCTGCAGCCTAAACGGCTCGATGGATTTTAATTTGAGAGGTGTAGATAGATTCGCATTTACTGTGACAGTGACACTGGGTATATAAAAAAAAAACAAAATAGCGGTTTTTTGGCGCAAAATTTTTTTTACACATCTAGATGCAATTCTAGATAAAAAAGCAATTCAAAAGTTAAAGGAGGACGCTCAAACTTAATAAAAATAAACTCGAATTAAATATTAATTATTATTATAAAAAAATTAAAACTTATATAAAAGCCACGCTCTGTAAGCAAGCATATTATAAACTAGAAGATTACATTCAGGATATACATGCTTGGAAACATGCTGGTCCTGCTCCATAGGACAACCATGACAATATCAAATTGATTGCAAATTTTGAAATCATATGTAATATAAATATTTCTTATTTATATTTCTTCAATTTTACTTTAGTATGTTGATTGCATTTAAAATTGTATATAAAAATTGTAAATGTGAATACCATGTAGCTACCAAATAGACTTGCTACCTTACCTATTTTATTCTCTCAATTTTGATTCTACATGATCTTCGCATAGGTATCATTATTTTATGTATACAAGAAAAATTGTTAAAACTTATTTAAAAAGAGTAACCATGGAGTTTCTTGCCCGTTCTTCTCCATAGGAAACTACTTTTTGGAATGGGCAACTAAATTATTTTTTGTTGACTTTCAAAAGTGCTTGTTATTAGGCCTAATTGAAATAAATGATTTGAATTGAATTGAATAAATTTCGCACGCTTGTTTTAAGTATACCTTAGACATCACTTACTAACAGTAAAGGAATACATCGTAAGGAAACCTAGACTAAAAAGTGTGAAATCACCAATCCGCCTTGAGCGCACGTGGTGATCAAAGCTCATGCCTTTTCTGTGTGAGAAGAGGCCTGTGCCCAGCAGTGGGACAATATATAGGCTGATGATGATAATCTAACCTATTTTATGAAAGAAATAGATAGGAATTTTCAATAATAAAGTAAGATGTTTAGTTTAGAAATCAGATGTTATCTTACAAGAGATCTCGTAAGATTATGTTGCCTTTAGGCGATGCGCGTGTCCACTATCTCTTGACGTACGATACGAGAATTATATTTATAAAATAACTAGCGCGTGAGTGAGGGCGAGTGAACCTCACGCATCCATAAAATTCGTAAAGTAAAAGACACAAGAAAGAAAACCAAAAAAACCGGCCAAGTGCGTGTCGGGCCACGCGCAGTAGGGTTCCGTTGCAGGAGTTAGTTAGTCGACTATAACTCTGTAACCGGTTAAGCCTACTTAGCCGTGATAGTTTTCCTTGTAAGTTCATTACATGTGCTACGTCTGTGATATTTTTCACAAATCTAGGTACAGCCATTCAAAAGTTAGAGGGAAAAAAAATACACTTAAAAGCTAGATATTTTGCAAATAGCTCGCTTAACCGAAAAATGGTCTTGACACACCCATAATATTTTTGAAAGACCTATCTAACGATACCTCACACAAAGGGGTGCGCGAGAAAAAAATAATCATCCCCACTTTACGTGTTAGGGAGCTACCCCAAAAAAAAATGTTTCAAAATTTTATTTTACCACTTTCTTGGCGTGATCAATATACATACCCATACCAAATTTCAGCGTTCTAGTATCAAGAACCTCGGAGCTATGCCGCGGACAGACCGCGGACATGGCGAAACTATAAGGGTTCCTAGTCGGACTACGGACCACTAAAAATATTAGAATGTACAAATCAAGACCTTTTATAAGGTACCATGAGCTAGTACCTATACTTAGAAATTTTAAATCCGTACTTTTCCCATAAAAACTTTTTTCATTGGCAATACGCATGAACAATCGTTCTTTATTCATCAGCCTATATAATATCCCACTGCTGGGCACAGGCCTCTTCTCATACAGAGAAGGCATGAGCATTAATCACCACGCTTGCTCAAGGCGGATTGGCGATTTCACACTTTTTTAAGTCCAGGTTTCCTCGCGATGTTCATTCACCGTTAGTCAGTGACGTCTAAGATATACTTATAAAGTACATATGACTTTAGAAAAGTCACATCGGTACTTGCCAGGTTTCGAGCCCTCACACTCGTACACGAGAAGCAGGTCCCTTAACCACTAGGCCACCACGACTTTTCTTTTACTGTTCTTGTTCTTTATTACTGTTCCAAATTTCAAGCCTGAGTAGTTCCTGAAATAATCAACTGTGACAGACGGACAAATAGACAGACGAAGTGAAAGGTTTTTGGTCGGAACCCTAAAAAGTGTTTTTGATTGCTTGAGCGATAATGGCATTAAGCGTGCGATTTATATCTGTATCTCAAAAACCGTACGACAATGGACTCGAACCCTGTACCTCTCGGTACCCGACTAGGCTACTAATTAGCCTTTGTAGGGCCTAAGGGCTACTAGTACCTACAGACATACTATATATAGGACATTATAATCTATCTATACTTATAATAAATCTATAGAGAGGTCAATTCTGTACATGAAATATATTTCCAAAATAACTATCAAGGGTGATTAGGGATCGATACTGATGCCAAAAATGCAATCAGTAAAATTTTTGTCTGTCTGTATAAACTCTATAGAAACAAAAACTACTCGACGGATTTTAAAGAAACTTGGTACAATTATTTGTCATACTCCTGAGCTGGTTATAGTATACTTTTCATCACGCTACAATCAACAGGAGCAGAGCAGTGAAGGGAAATGTTATCATTTTGCTTAAACGCGCTAATCTCAGGAACCGCTGGTCCGATTTAAATAATTCTTTCAGTATTAGATAGTCCATTTATTGAGGAAGGCTATAGGTTATATATCATCACGCTAAGACCAATAGGAGCGGAGCACCACTATTCCACGCGGACGAAGTCGCGGGCAAAAGCTAGTGTACTACTAAAAGTTACTCGCGGTTTCGCCCGTATCCCGAGAGAACTACTTAACGCACCTGGATAAAAAATACCCAATATTCTTGCCCACATTTCAATCTATCTCCATACCAAATTTTATCTAAATCGGTTCAGCCGATTTAACGTGAAAGCGTTACTGACAGACAGATTGTGATATAGGTCGTCATCATCATCTGTCTAGCCTTTTCCTAACTATGTTTAGGTCAGCTTCCAGTCTAAACTGGATGCAGCTGAGTACCAGTGTTTTACATGGAGCGACTGCCTATCTACAATCTACAACCCAGTTACCGGATAGCACGATATCCCTTGGTAAGTCTGGTTGTCGGATTTGCTGGATTCTGACTACCCGTAACGACTGTCAAAGATCTACAAATGATAGCCGGGACCAACAGCTTATCGTGCTTTACGAATCACGGAGGAGTCTCGCTATGACATAGATGGTCACCTATCCACGGGCCGACCGTGCCAAGCGCAGCTTAACCATTGATCGGTCGACCCGTGCGGCTGTTACTTAGCCACGAGCTCCTCAGATTCTAATAGAAGTATCGACATATAATATAAGGAGGGGCTCGTGGCAAATTATATTGAAGTTAAGTAACACCTGCCGCGGCTTGTCTGTGGATTGGTGACCGTTCATTTTATAAGCATGCAAAGCTATTGGTCATTTGTAGATCTTTGACAGACGTTACGGGTGGTCTGAAGCCAGAAAGTGTGAAAACCAGTTTTACCAAGGGGTATCGTGTTGGGGTTCTCGGATTGTTCGAAATAGTTACCGCGCCCCCGGAACACAAAGGGCTGAGGAAGGAACATGGATGGGTTTTAGTCAGTAAGAGTCTGACACTCCCTCCTGCCCCACCCACGGCGGGAGGGGTCATTTGATGATTTCCCATGGAAATTTCTCAAAAAACAGCAAAAAGCGTTTGTTAATTTATTTCTTACTCTTTTCCGGAAAAACGGCTGAACTGATTGAGATGAAATTTAGTATGGAGATAGGTTGAAACCTAGGCAAGGGCATAGATGTAATTTTATCTTGTAGCTTGAAGTGGTTTCCTGAGGACGAGAGTGAAACCGCGAGAAGCAGCCAGTTACTTACAGCTCTTCGGTTAGGAAATGAACGCAGCCAGTGCTCGACGCATGGCTCGGGAGAAGGCACGGCTCCCTGTCGTTCCGGGTGACGCAGGTGCTGTCGGGGCATGGGTGCTTCGGCAAGTACCTGTGTCGCATAGGCAGGGAGTCGGACGCTCGGTGCCACCACTGCGTCCATTGTGGGGAGGACACGGCGCAACACACGCTCCAAGAGTGTGTGGCTTGGGAGGAGCAGCGCCGTGCCCTCACTTCTGAAGTAGGAGGCGATCTGTCGCTGCCGGCCGTTGTGCGGAGTATGGTCGGCAGCGCAGAGTCGTGGGACGCGGTGGTGTCCTTCTGCGAGGACGTGATGTCGCAGAAGGAAGCTGCGGAGCGGAAAAGGGAGATTTCCACTCTCGACCCCGCCCGCAGCAGGCGCACCGGGCGCCGGAGGAGGGCGGACAACGCCCTCTTCCGCCCCCCATAAACGGGTCCAGGGGCGAAGGACTTGGGGAAGTCCCCGCCCCCCATGATAGGACCCGAGCCGGCGACGCGCGCCCCCGAGGCGATGCACGGGGTAGGACACCTCACTACCCCGTGCAGGAGACGAGGCCCGGCAGGACGGGCACCAGTGCGGGGCTGCGGACGAATCTGGATTCCCGCGGCCCCGCGCCCACGTGCGAGAAGCGACACCGGGGTGGTTTTAGCCGGTAAGAGTCCGGCACTGTTCCCGGCCTCCCCAGGCCGGGTTCGTCCATGAGGATTTCCCCCCGAAAAAAAAAAAAAAAAAAAAAAAAAAGGAAATGAACGCAATGGTCAAAGTTAGTTCCCAAACGAGCTATATAGTGGTTTATAAATTACTAGCATTCCGCGAGCGGCTTCGTCTGCGTGAGGTATACGAATTCAAATTAAAAATGACAGTTTCATACAAAATTTGCCCCCCTTTTTCACCCCCTTAGAGGTAGATTTTCGGAAAATCCTTCCTTATCGGATGCCTACGTGATACAAAGAACATACCCTCCAAGTTTCAGGTCTCTACGATCAGCGGTTTAGGCTGTGCGTTGATCCGTCAGTCATTCAGGTCAAAGCATTTTATAACCATAAAAGTATTTGTACACCGATTCAGTAGAATATAAACACTATATGATATAATATTGTTCACACCTATTGTACTATATTCTAACAACAAATTTTCTTTATTTCTTTCAAACAAAACATTTGCGGTAGTAATAGGTAGATGAGTGTTAATAATATTTTCCTGGGTACCTTTAGAAGAAACTCTAACTTATGTAGTGTAAAAGAATCTTAATATCTATTAAAAGCAACCTTAAAACATCATGGAATAAAGACTAAAAGCTCAACAAACGCTAAACTGGCGAGAACGCATTAATTTCAATCAATTAACGCAATGATTTAATTTGGCGCGTTGCAGTATATTTGATTTTGAGTACAGCGCCATCTGTTGTCATTTTCCTAAAACAACAAGAAACGCCTCTCACTGAAAAACATTTTCCCAAGTTTCTTAAGTACGCGGCACAGTCTTCTACGTAGTACAAGGCTTTGATAAGAGATGGCGCCACTTTAAACTAAATTGACGCAATGAGGGAAATGTTTTGGACACAAAATTGGGATAGGTATATCTTCTATATACCTTAAATTTTGTATAATTTTCATTTATCTATAACAATTTAGTTCTTAGCTATTGTAAGTTTTTTTGTTAATATGTAAATACTTAGTAATATTCCAATATAAATATATAAAGTTTGCAATATAGTTACGTCATTATAATGCTACTTCTAATATTTATTCAACCATTCAAAATTCAGAGGGTGGGACGCTCATATCGAACAAAATTTTGCACTTGATATTTCGAAAACGCCTTCCTAAATTAGAAAATGGTCTTTATACACCTGCTTTTCTGCCATACAAAATTTCAGCATTCTTGTACTAATAACCTTTGAGCTGCCGCGGATAGACAGACAGACGGACATGGCGAATAATCTATAAGAGTACGCACTTGCACACATCTTCATACTGATTAAGAAACCGACCACACTATCGGCCGATAGAAAGTCTGTGGTCTGCGCGGACTCTAACCGTATCTGTTCACGCTGGGATGTTAAAATAAGTGGACTGTATTATAGTAATTAGTAGGCGCGGTTTATTGCTTTCCCAATTAACAAAAATTATAACGTTCGCGGACAAACAAATAAATTTTAATAAATCGACCGTCGTCGGTGGTGTCCGAGAGCGCGAGTGTCCGAGTCCAAGCCCCGACGTCCCCTCTCGCTGCGTTGCCCCTCACCGCACCGCGTCCCCGCCGCTCGCAGCTGATGACGCAGTCGGAGGTAAGTGCGCCGCTCGCGCGTCTCCGCTAGTTGTTGGGTTTGATTCCCAACAGTATCTATACTAATATAATAAAGCTAAAAAGTTTGTTTGTTTGAACGCGCTAATCTCAGAAACTACTGGTCCAATTTGAAAAATTCTTTCAGTGTTAGATAGCCCATTTATTGAGGAAGGCTATAGGCTATATATCATCACGCTAAAATAGGAGCGGAGCACCACTATTCCACGCGGCCGAAGTCGCGGGCAGGAGCTAGTTACTTA
Organism: Pyrrhia umbra; assembly: GCA_963891755.1. NCBI lineage: Eukaryota > Metazoa > Arthropoda > Insecta > Lepidoptera > Noctuidae > Pyrrhia > Pyrrhia umbra. The sequence goes on from OY982946.1 coordinate 1,309,999, forward strand.
TAAAAACCTGTAATCTAAAGTTTAACCATTTCTCACCTAATCCTTACTTAACGTCGTAATCCAGGAGCAACTAACTTAAGTTCGGATTAACGCTAAACAGCATTTATGAGTGAGATTTTTGCTAAGCAACAGATTAAACATTAATCAGACTTTATCATAGATACATAATATGTTACTAAAGTAACTAGATGTGCAATCACCAAGCAAAATGCGTGCCATAAAGGTTCTGACCAGTCATATTTCATGACATCTGTCACTTGGAAGCCAGCTTGAATCTATCAGAGTGACAGCAGGACGATATTAACAATAATATGGGCAAATTTGTAGTAAATGCCATCCTTATCATACAGATGTCATGAACATTACGTTTCGGTTAGTGTGAGAGAGATAGGTATAATTTTACATCAAAATGATTACTAGTTTCAAAGCTACGTCTGCATTCTAAAAAATGGTTACGTTTTTGTGATCGCGTAATGTTCGGGATTGCATCTCTATTGATATATCTCGATGGACTTTATAAGTTAGACGGTGAGGGTTCCGTAGTCGACTACGGAACCCTAAAAACGGATGTATAACCAAATCCGTTGCGTGACGATTACGCTTCATATTACGTACAATACACCTGCGTTTAGCAGGAATATAATAGTAACGTTTGACGTAACAATGCCTTATTACGATAAGCCTTTAAAAGCCCTGTTTGTTTTTTGATAAGAAAGCAAGTAGCTCTCATTGTAGTCTAGTTCACGTTTAAAGACTGAGTTGTTAGTATCGGAGTGGAATTTCAGTTAGCGTATAACGGCGAAAAAGTATTTATTGAAAAAAAGAAAAAAACTTTTTTTTTGTTTTGTGCCGAAAAAAACGAGGTAAGATTTTTTTTTCTGTCCGTGTGTCCCCAACGATTTTCTCAGGAACGGGTGGACCTAGCTAGTTGAAATTTATACCGGATACCGAGGTCTATAGTCCCTGTTAGGTGTATAAAAATCAAGGTGCTAAGTTAACACGTTTAAAAGATATGGGCGAATTTAGATTTTCGCGAAAACTTATAAGTAGGTAACAAAATTTAGCTTAATTTTCAACTTTTATTTTGTTGGCGTGAGTCTGGTTGTCAGACTTTTTGGTGTCGACTACCCGTAACGTATTTATAGTGGGCCTAGCACGAATCACTTTCGAAAAAGTATTCGTCTCGAAAGCAATTTTTAACCCCCGACGCAAAAAGAGGGGTGTTATATGTTTGACGTCGATGTCTGTCTGTGGCATCGTAGCTCACAAACGGAAGGATCGATTTCGATGCCATTTTTTTCACTTGAAAGCTAGATTCCTTGCGGTGGTTCTTAGCTATGTTTGGTTAATATCGGTCCAGCAGTGTAAGAGTATCAGCTCTTTTCGAAAATAATGTAAAGCATTTTTACGTAGGGGTTTTTTTTTAAATACTCGCTTCTTACTTACTATTTATTAAAATTGATGACTTGAATCATATCTTTGGATGCTGCAATTTGTTCTTTAGGAATTTTAAATACACATTTTGCTTTAGTATGGTTGTATTTATGATTTGAAAATCGCTTACATTACCGTTACGATTACATAAGAGCGATCATGCTAGGCTCATAGGAGCTCGTGGCTAAGTAACAGCCACACGGGTCGACCGATCAAAGGTTAAGCTGCGCTTGGCGCGGTCGCTCCGTGGATGACCATCTATGTCATACCGAGACTCCTCCGTGCCTCGGAAAGCACGTTAAGCTGTTGGTCCCGGCTGTCATTTGTAGATCTTTGACGGTCGTTACGGGTAATCAGAAGCCAGTAAGTTTGAGAACCATCTTATCAAGGTGTATTATGTTACCGGGTAATTGAGTAGTAAAGTTAAGATAGATAGTCGCTCCATGTAAAACACTGGTACTCAGCTGCATTCGGTTAGACTGGAAGCTGACCCCAACGTAGTTAGGAAAAGGCTAGGCAGATGATAATCTAAGTAGATAAAGTTGCGTCCAAAAGTTTATCTATTTCTATACATATAAAAACCCTTGTCCTGAATGACTGACGGATCAACGCACAGCCTAAACCGCTGGTCGTAGAGACCTGAAATTTGGAGGGTCTTTTCTTTGTATGACGTAGGCATCTGATAAGAAAGGATTTTTTCGAAATTCTACCCCTAAGGGGATGAAAAGGGGGATAAAAGTTTGTATGAAATTCTGTCATTTTTTATCTGAATCCGCATAGCACTTGTGGGCAAAGCCGCTGGCAGTTAGTCTAATACATCCTTTTGTAAAATTACAGGAGAAATCTCCAAAATTAGACAACCAAAAAAAAACATGCAATAACTCCAAAAAACAAGCAAAAATGTGGCACCAATTGTGGATACCAGTACTAATCCCAACTCTAATAATAAAATCGAATTGCGATGATAACAACACTGATGTTTTCGTACACTACGCCGGGCACGCGGAAGCGGATTATCAGGCGCCAACAACAAGTCAGGCTGTAACAACAGAATCGTTACCAACAACAACATTTAGAACAACAACAGTGAGGAAATTTACCAGACCCCCAACAACAAGGGTGTATGAAGAGGCGTCAGAGGGTGTTGTGTTCATCCCCAATAAGAAAGCTCAAGGAGGGATGGTGAGGAGGGATGAAAGTGATGACGAGTCCCACGGGTTGAAGATCAGAGATATTATGATGATGAAATCAGTGAATGATGCTATGAATAAGAATTTTCATGTTGAGAAGCCTGCTGGTAAGTTTTTTTGATAGCTTTTGACGGTTTCGTAGTCGATAAGGAACCCTTATAGTTTCATCGTGTCCGACTGTCTGTCTTTTTTTTTTTTTTTTTGTGTAGGGCATCTCGCAGGTCAACCTAGAAGGTTGTCGACTGCTTAACCGGGCTTGCCTGTGAAGTGCCTTAAATAAATTTAGGGCCTCCAGCCAGGGCTTAACTTACAAAACTAAGCGACTACACGCTAAGGGCACCCCCTAGTGGGGTACGGGCCTCGGCTTAGGGCGTCGCTGGGGGAGGACAGCAAGGGACAGGCTGGATCAGAATATATTTTGATTATTATAATCGGGAATTTTAAAGCTATTAGCTCAGCTCGCGGGCTGGCTCGTCGAGCTAGGGTCGGGAGGGCATGGACAAGGTCGTCGCGACGGACCTCGGCGGCGAGGTCGATACGAACGCGGTCTGTGTTTGTGTAGAGTGCTAGTGGACCTACTGCTCTCTTGGAAGAGGGTTATAGCGTCATCGGGTATGGTGAGAGTATGCCTCGGGCGGCGAATTTTACTGATCTGGGAGGGTGCGTATCCGGCGGCCGATACGACCAGAGGGTTAGGATGCTTTTCGGCAGCATCAAAGTAATGCTTGGCGGCACGTTTCATGAACTGTTGGATGGTGGGCAGTTTGAGATCGAGATGGAGGTTCTCGTTTCGTGTGATTTTTCGTAAGAAACGGTTTTGGAGGGTCTGCATTCTATGGAGACAGTATGGCTTTGAGTGTGCGAACACAACGGAAGCATATGTCATTATGGGGCGGATGCACGTGGTGTAGATGCGCAATTTGCACTTGAGTGACAATTTGCTACGTGCATTTAACATACAGTGGAGGCGACTGAGAGCGAAGGCCGCTCGAGAGCGGGCAGACTTTATGTGCTCTCCGAAGTTAAGGTGACGATCGAGTATCACACCTAGGTATTTGGCTTGCTCTTTCCAAGGAATCGGCTTGTCAAACATGGTGATGGGACTGGGTAGGGGGGGATTTCGGCGCGGTCTCGAGAAGAGAACTGCCTGACTCTTGTCGGGATTTACCTCGAATCTCCATTTCTTAAACCATTTGCCTAGGGCGTTGGCGGCGAATTGGAGATTACGAGCTATGGCCACTGGGCTGGTGCCAGTGTAGTATATGGCCGTGTCGTCGGCAAATAGTGCTAATTGAGCCTTTTTGCTCTTTGGGATATCGCTAGTGAATAGCGTGAAGATGAGGGGGGATAGGACAGAGCCTTGAGGGACTCCTGCTTGTATGGGGTGGGGCGAGGATAGTGCGCCTTCGATGCGGTAGCGAAATGAGCGGTTCGACAACCGACTGTCTGTCTGTCTGAGGTTCTTGATACTAGAAAGCTGAAATTTATATATAGGTATGGATGTGATATTGATCACGCTGAGAAAGTGGTAAAATAAAATTTTGAAAAATACGTAAAGTGGGGATAAATATTTTTTTTCTCGCGTACCCCTTTGTGTGGGGTATCGTTATATAGGTATTTCAAAAATATTATGGATAGGTCCAGACCCTTTTTCGGTTAAGCGAGCCATTTGCGTAATATTTAGCTTTTAAGTGCAAATTTTTGTTCGATACGAGCATTCCTCCCTCTAACTTTTGAATGGCTGTCCCTAAAAATGTGAAAAAATCACAGACGTAGACATATGATGCAACTAAAAGGAAAACTCTCACGGCTATCTAGGCTTAACCCGTTACAGAGTTATAGTCGACTAACTAAGACCCTACTGCGCGTGGCCCGACACGAAATGGCCGGGTTTTTTTTATTTAAATTTGAATTCATATAGCCCACGCGGATGAAGCCGCTGGCGGGAAGCTAGTCTACACTAATATTATAAAGAGGAAAACTTAGTTTGTTTGTTTGTAATGAATAGGCTCAAAAACTACTGGACCGATTTTAAAAATTCTTTCACTATTCGAAAGCTACATTATCCACGAGTAACATAGGCTAAATTTTATTTTGGAAAAAAATAGGGTTCCGTAAGATATTTGGGTTTTTCGGACACAAGGTGTAAGAAATCAACCAGAAAAGTTACTTTTTTGCGTACGCTACTAATCTCAGGAACTACTGGTAATTTATATAATTTCAGATGCACCAAACGAAGACATAGTATTTATAACAGGCAAAAACCATGACCTGGACAAAATTAGAGAAGAGAACAGCAGAAGAAATGAGAACCATTACAATCAAATTGAAGACATAGAAGAAGATTTTATTCCTAGGCCGAAACTCAACTGTACAGATCTAGATTGTAATAATACTATTAGGTCTATATGTGGAGCGAAATTTTTGAACAACGAATGGCGATACCGACTATTTCTAAATGACTGTTACTTCAGAAAAGTTAACTGCGGTTTTAAATATGAAATGAATCGTGAGTATTACTCAGTTAATTTTAACTCACCAGCCTATATATTGTCCAACTGCTGGGCACAGGCCTCTTCTAACACAGAGAAGGCGTGAGCATTGATCACCACGTGCGCTCAAGCCGGATAGGTGGTTTCGGAATTTTAATGTCCAGGTTTCCTCACGATGTTTTTCCTTCACCGTTAGTCAGTGACGTCTAAGATATACTTAGAAAGTACATATGGTTTTAGAAAAGTCACATTGATGTTTGTTACGTTTTCACGCAAAAACTACTTAACGGATTTGAATGAAATTTAGTACAGATATAGTTTGTAACCTGGATTACAACATAAGATACTTTTTATCCAGGTGCGATAAGTAGTTTCTAGTATTGATTAATATTTTGGTGATTTGAAAGTTAAAAGACTTGCTTTCAAATAAAGGGTTCCAAACCAGGCAAGTACCGATGTGACTTTTCCAAAGTCATAATTATGTACTTTCTAAGTATATCTAAGACGTCACAGACTAACGGAGAAGGATGTTTCGTGAGGAAACATGGACTTAAAAAGACTGAAACCACCAATCCGGCTCGAGGAAGCTTGGTGATCAATGCTCATGCATTGAGTCTTTTCAAGTTCATCAGTTTTTTTTACTTTTTAAATGACCGCTTTTGGCGTTTTACTTTTAAATTTAATATCTGCATTCCAACGTCATATTTTTTTCTTTTAGTGTACAATAAAAAAAACTCATAGATTAATGAAAGTCTCCGCGCTGCTCCGACTAGATACCGCTGGTGTACTTGTAAACTGCGGCAACAAATACTATGCCGAAGTCGGCTTACCCGAGCCAGTTAGACGCCAATCCCGTTACAAGGAAGGCGTCGCGAATGATTTAAATATAATTTTAGACATAATCCAAAGTATTTATTTATTTTAGACATAAATAAGAAAAACACTGGGTTCACTTACACACACTACAATAATAAGATGCCGTATTCACGGAGCTATTGTTTTTAGGAAGCGCGGTATCTAGTCGGAGCGTCGCGGAGACTTTTATTAATCTATTGAATATTCTATTCTATTATGCTGAATTTTCTCAGGATATAAACAAGTGACAGTGGATAAATGCAAAACTATAGGCGCACATTACATAGACAGACCATTCGCTTTCAAACCAAAGCCCTTTACAATGGATAAGACAGATCATAAACCAGAATTTGACTCGAGAAGAAGTTCTGCATCAAGAAGGTGAGAATATGTTTACTGTTCTTCTCTTTCATCGCCATCTTTATCTGGCTTGCCTTTTCTTTTGACGGAATCGTGTTCTATAGTCTAAACAGAAGCTGGGTAACACGATCACCTTTGGCAAGACTGGTTGTCAGACTTTCTGGCTGTCAATCAATCTATACACATACAATGCTTTGTCCTGAATGACTGACGGATCAACGCACAGCCTAAACCGCTGATCGTAGACACCTGAAACTTGGAGGGTGTTTTCTTTGTATGCCGTAGGCACCCGATAAGAAAGGATATTTCTAAATTCATACCCTAAGGGGTTGAAAAAAGGGGCAAAGTTTGTATGAAACTCAGTCATTTTTCATTTGAATTCGCATAGCCCACGCTGGCTAAGCCGCTGGCGGAAAGTGATCTATAAATGACAACAGCTTAAGTGTTTTCTAAGGCACGTAGAAGTCTTGGTATGAAAGAGATAGTCACCCATTCATAGACCGCAAGGGCTGCTTAACCATTGATCGATCGTGCGGCTGTTACTTAGCCACGAGCTCTTTTACCGGTGGGCACAGCTTAACTATGTAATAAATTTCTTTTGCTTTCAGATCAATGACGATGAACTACAATGGACAATTTTGCTCACATCCTTGCCCAGTTTCTTGTCCAGATGACTACGACCCTCAATGTGCCATATCTGGCACAGGGCAGAAGAGAGTATTTATCAATCATTGTAAATTAGATCACAATTCGTGTTTTTATAGTGTTGGTAAGTTTGTTTTATTGACCAAATTTTGTTTGCTACCATCTTAATGAAAAGTGAAAAATTGTGATGAGGAGGAATGAGGATCATGTAGTGAGAAAGGTTTTGGACATGAATGTGGATGGATACAGAGGAAGGAGACGACCGAAGAAACGATGGATGGATTGTGTGAAGGTTGATATGATTGGAATGAATGTTACTAGCGAGTTGACGGCAGATAGAAGAGTATGGAAGAAGAAAATATGCTGCGCCGACCCCAAATAAAATTGGGATAAGGACAGGAGGATGATACCATCTTAATTAAAAGATAAGTGTAAACTATTTGTCATGGTGGGCATGCTATGTGGAAGAATGAGGAACATGACATGTTGTGAGGAAAGTTATGTGCATGAATTTGGATGACTACAGAGGTAGAGGAAGACCAAAAAGACGATGGATGGATTGTGTGAAAGATGATATGGATAGGAAGGGTGTGACTAACGAGATGACGGCAGATAGAGAAGTATGGAAGAAGAAAACATGCTGCGCCGACCACAAATAAATTGGGATAAGGGCAGGAGGATGATGATCCTAATGGATTTCTAAGAATGAAATTTCTGGAATTAAGGAGCTCGTGGCTAAGTAACAGCCGCACGGGTCGACCGATCAAAGCTTAAGTTGCGCTTGGCGTGGTCAGTCCGTGGATAGGCGACCATCTATGTCATAGCGAGACTCCTCCGTGCCTCGGAAAGCACGTTAAGCTGTTAGTCTAGGCTGACATTTTTAGATCTTTGACAGTCGCTACGGGTAGTCAGAAGCCAGATTCAGACAACCAGTCTTATCAAGGGGTACCGTGTTACCCGATAACTGAGTTGTGGAGGTCAGATAGACAGTCGCTCCATGTACAACACTGGTACTCAGCCGCATCGAGTTTAAGACTCGAAGCGGCTTTCTTTCCTTTCTTCCAACATAGTTGGGAAAAGACTAGGCAGATGATAATGAAATGCTGTTAGTAGCTTAATTCTGGATTACGAAGTTAAGTAAGGATTACGTGAGAAATGGTTAAACTTCAGATCACAGGTTTTTTATGAGCAAGACGGTTAGTGCGTGACTTGGCCGATTTGTTTTAGGATAAGTAATGTCTACCTATTCTTGTTTTTGTTACAGTTTGGCATAAGAGGCCTCTTGCAGAGTGTGTGGGGGGGAAGAAAGCTGACATGCGACAGAACAGAGGCTTCATAGGTTGGATGCAAAGAGTTGGCATAGTGGACAACAAAGGCCGATTGGTGTTAGAATAAATATTATTTCAAAAACACACATTTAAATCTTTGAATTTTGATCAAAGGCTTTTTCTGTGTCTTTTAATTTTAAACACGCTTGTTACTAACAATTTAATCTTGGAATTCTATTTTAACTTACTTCTAATTTTCATCATATAAAATGCTTTGTCATGAATGACTGACGGGTCAACGCACAGCCTTAACCGCTGATCGTAGAGACCTGAAACTTGGATGGTGTGTTCTTTGTATGACGTAGGCATCCGATAAGAAAGGATTTTCCGAAATTCTAACCCTAAGGAGATGAAAAAGGGGGGAAAAGTTTGTATGAAACACTTTTTTTATTTGAATTCGTATTTATTACGCGTGCGACGCCGCTGGCGGAAAGCTAGTATTGCAATAAAACTTTTTTTCTTTTTTAATTGGCTTGGAGCCAGGAGGTGGCTGGAGGAACTCTTCAGTGGCTTCTAGCAAACCCCTCAAGCATGGAATAATGAAAGTCTCCGCGCTGGTCCGACTAGATACCGCCAGTGTACTTGTAAACTGCGGCAACAAATACTATGCCGAAGTCGGCTTACCCGAGCCAGTCCGAAGCCAATCCCGTTGCAAGGATGGCGTCGCGAATGACTTTAAGATATAATCCGAAGTAAAATGCCAGTTTTTGTAGTGAGAACACTAGAAAAATAAGAAAAACACTGGGTTTACTTACACACACTACAATAATAAGTTGCCGCATTCACGGAGCTATTGTTTTAGGAAGCGCGGTATCTAGTCGGAGCGGCGCGAAGACTTTTATTCATCTATGCCTTCGAGTTTGGGCTCAAATGATTCTTTTTGACGAGTTTCATGTGTTTTAATTATTTTATTTAGGTATTTATATGGGTTTTATTATTGTTTTGTTTTTGCGTTTATAGCAGCGATGGTAAATATAGTAAGTTATGTGTTTTAAGGTTAATTTGTAATAAACCTAGCTGTTTACTGCGTATTCATCCGCCACTCGGACAAAAATCCGTATCCTATGTGTTAATCCAGGTTATAAACTATGTGTGTTCAAAATTTAATCCAAATCCGTTTGGTAGTTTTTGCGTTAAAGAGCAACAAACATACATCCTCAAAAACTTTCGCATATATAATATTATTACGATTTGGTTTTTCTTATTAGGTTTTTTTTCTTATTTTCTATATTTCTTACTTTTACTCCCGACTGTTTCCTTTTTTCATCGCAATTTATACAGAAAAGCGCACTGTTTTTATTATACAATGTATAATTAACTTTTTTGACAGCAAAAAAAACGTAATTTACTTACCGATATCTGTGGTGCCAGTGTCAGATTCTAAAACAAACAAAAAAAATATTACACATACTGAACCACTATTAGTCATTAATATGACACCGTGTATAATTAAAATTATTTTACACTCAGTAGCAATGTCCTAAAACTTTTGAAATATACAATTAAATTTTACTCTGTAAAGCCTTGTATAATTTTGTATAACAAATATTTCTAACGTGGTTGCTTCTGAGTGTAATAAGACAGGCTATGAAGCATCTTTCCAGTATCTTTCTAGAATTCATGCCATACGAAAAAAAACCTAGTTTCGATACAATTACGACTCAAAACTGAGTGCTTGCAGCTGAGATCTTTTCTGTATAAATTGCGCCATAGTTTGTTTAGTTATTAAAGTATAATTTTCCAGGTGGATTGTGCTGCCCATCCATTAGTAGACGCAATTATACACAAAAGATGGCGGCTATCAACAGGAGGTGTGGATACTACAAACAACCTATTATACAATTATACATCGATATATTTTTTGGTTATACAAAATTTGTGTGCTTTTTTTTCTACATATTTTTTATATTTCATTTGCTTTTCATTAATAAATTATTTTATTACTTTTGTTGCACGCAATATTTGTAAAATCATTAAATTATACAGCTACAAAGTGAATTATACGGAGGTAAAGTAACATTATGGGTTTCACAATCAATTTTTTGGTTTTAATAATGTAATTAATTAATACAAAAATTCACACATATTATCTGATGTGATTCCTCTGTTAAAAGATGCCTTAGTATAATTTGCTCAAAAATATATAGCAATAATTTGAAAAAAAAGATGGTATATAAATAGTTCAAAATTTTGCGCTAAAATCTTCAGAATGATAGTTGTTCGGTGAAATGATAGCGGTAATATAGTTACCTACTTACATCAGAATTCATCTAAAAATATACACTGCCATATCATAATAGTGTATACACTATATTTGCTAAATGTAAGTAATTAAAAATTCAATTTTTCACCGATTTCATGAAATGATATCACTCATACGAAACTTGGTTGAGAAAATTTAAAACAACGCCATCTAGTTCCAAACATTAGAACTACGTACAATGTTTGTAATGAAATTTTAATATAACGCCATCTAGCGAAAACCTAAAGAACTACGTACTATTCTAATGTAATAAGTAAAGTCTCTTTTTGCTGTGTTATAAAAATTGTTTTAAAATATGATTGTTGTGAAATATTTTGCTTGACACTGAAATTTATTCGAATTTAATGATATTTCTAGAACGATTTGCTATTATAATAACATTGAGTAACTATTAATTTGTAGATTAATTGATAAAAATGTATATATTAGTATTTAGTGTTATTCTTCAAAGGTCGTAATTTTTTGCAAATTTTACAATTTATATTTTGTTATAGATAGATAATTTTAAATAAGTATTTTTATTTAAGTAGGTAGGTAGGTACTTTAGTTTTAATTTAAGTAAGCAATTTGTATGTTTTATACTTTCTAATAATTAAAAGAAAATGTTTACAAAATAATTTATTTTTCTTACTTTTCTTTACATACATATTTTCCCCTTTAGAATATTTTAAACCAAGGCAATCTTCTGTTATTAAATAATGGAAAATATCTATGTAGGTACGTACAACTTATATCCAGAAATAGTAGCTATTAATCAATTTAGAATATTTTAATACCTAAATAGAAAAACAAATCAGTCAATGCTTTATCTATACTTATAATAAATCTGTAAAGAGGTCAATTCTGTACATGAGATATATTTCCAAAATAACTATCAGGGGGTAATTAGGGATCGATACTGATGCCAAAAATGCAATCAGTAAAATTTTTGTCTGTCTGTCTGTCTGTCGGTCTGTCTGTCTGTCTGTCTGTCTGTCTGTCTGTATAAACTCTATAGAAACAAAAACCACTCGACGGATTTTAACGAAACTTGGTACAATTATTTATCATATTCCTGAGATGGTTATAGTATACTTTTCATCACGCTACAATCAATAGGAGCAGAGCAGTGAAGGGAAATGTTGTCATTTTGTTTAAACGCGCTAATCTCAGGAACCGGTGGTCCGATTTAAATAATTCTTTCAGTGTTAGATAGTCCATTTATCGAGGAAGGCTATAGGCTATATATCATCACGCTAAGACCAATAGGAGCGGAGCACCACAATTCCACGCGGACGAAGTCGCTGGCAGAAGCTAGTGATATAATAAAATGTAGGTACCTAGTGTTAAGATTTTTTTAATCAAACATTTTCAAAAGTATTCGCAGTATTATGTACTTAAGAAATATATATATTTGCGAAACATTTAGCTTTTAAGTAAAAATTTGCACTACTACTAACTTTTGAATGGCTGTCCCTAGAAATGTAAAAAAAAATCACAGATGTAGCACATGTAATGAACTTACAAGGAAAACTATCACGGCTTAGTAGGCTTAACTGGTTAAAGAGTTATAGTCGATTAACTGAGACCTACTACGGAACCTTACCGCGCGTGGCCCGATACGCACTTGATGGGTTTTTGCTTCTCTTCGTCGGGTAAAAAAATAACATTGTTACTACAAAATAATGCAAGATTACGACTCGCACTTGACCAATATTTCCATTAACACCTACGTAATATCACTACCTTTTAAAACTACATTACGTACTCTAACCACTTCCTATATTTTACATTAAAGCGCCTTTTAGACTTCCATTAGAGACTGGCCTGTGCCAAAAATTAATAGAGACATTGTCTAGCCAAACTAAAGTGCCAGACCTATGATCTTAGGTTTTTATCACAGACTAGCATTCCGCCAGTGGCTTCGCTCACGTGGGCTATACGAATTCAAATTAATTACAGAGTTTTATACAAACTTTGATCTCTTTTTTACACGTTAAGGGTGGAATTTCGGAAAACCCTTTCTTATCGGATCCTTACGTCATACAACAACACCCGCCAAGTTTCAGGTCTCTACGATCAGCGTTGATCTTCTTCAGTCATTCAGGACAAAGCATTTTATATGTTTTTAAAAAAAATCAAAATTCAAATGTTTTTATTTCAAATAGGTCTTTGCAGGCACTTATGAAACGTCAAGTTAGTTGCACGGTTCCAAGGAGTGGGTCTTATGGAGAAGAACCGGCAAGAAACTCCATAGACACTCTTTTCAATAGGAAATGTTTACAATTGTCTTTTTATAGTACAGGTTATCTCTGATAGCTCTATGTATAGCTTAAATAGGTGACATTCGGTCTCGTTCAAAAATTTACCGCGCAACTGGAACACAAAGGGCTGAGGAAGGAACATGGATGGGTTTTAGTCAGTAAGAGTCTGACACTCCCTCCCGCTCCGACCATAGCTGCTGTTGGAGTCTTATAAAGATTTCCCATTTTAAAAAACCAGCCAAGCTCGTATCGAATGATAGAGTTCCGTATTTGGTCGACTAAAACTTTGGAACGGTTAAGCCTACTTAACCGTGATAGTTTTCCTTTGAAATTCGTTATATATGCTACGTCTCTGATTTTTTTCCTAAATCTAGGAGTATTCCAAAAGGCGTCCCCCTCAATCCTAATAAAAATATGCACTTTAAAGCTTGATATTCCACAAACCGATACCTAGATCGAAAAATGGTGTTCACACACCTGCTTTATTTTGTAAAGACCTAACCACCCATACCATACACGACGGGATACGCGAGAAAAAATATTAAACCCCACGTTACATATGGATGAGAGATACGCAATAATCTTTTTTTCAAAAAAATCTGCGTAATCAATATATACCAAATGTCAGCTTTCTAGTAAATTAGGCTGAAAATCAGCAAGAAAAGAAAAAAAAAGAAAATCAGAAAAACATCCCCCAAAACGCATCCCCAAAATTATAACTTATTTTGTTCTAATACTTTTTCCTTCATCTGTACTAATATAAAAAAGCTGAAGAGTTTGTTTGTTTGAACGCGCTAATCTCAGGAACTACTGGTAGGATTTGAAAAATTCTTTCAGTGTTAGATAGCCCATTTATCGAGGAAGGCTATAGGCTATATATCATCACGCTAAAACCAATAGGAGCGGAGCACCACTATTCCACGCGGATGAAGTCGCGGGCAGAAGCTAGTTGATAAATAAAATGGCATTAAATGGTGAATGATGAAGTTTAGAGCATGAAATTACTGACGGCACGGTTGGCGCAGTGGCTGAGCAATTGGCTTCTGCACGGCGTGTCGCGGGTTCGATTCCCGCACGGGACACCTAAAATTGTTCCGGGTCTGGGTGTTTGTGCTTGTGTAATGTATGTTTGTAAACGCACCCACGACACAGGAGTAATTCCTAGTGTGGGGCAACGTTTTTTAAAAAAAAATAAAAAAAAATTGGCATAAATCCGCCATCCTTACACTATTAGAACAAAATAGGTTACGAATTTGTTTACATTTTTATAAAGTCTTTTGGTAACCGACTATAAATACTGGCACGCTACTGCCAACAAAATATTACACAGTACAGAACCCGCAGTGGTTTCATTTACGCACTAAGGAACCCCAATTTTCTTAATGAACGTGAATATTCATTCCTTCAATGAATGATTCATGACTTGAACAATTGTTGCATTATCTTTTCGTGGCTTTGCGATAGAAAGAAAAGATTTTTAAATACAATTTGAATATTCATTGAATTACAACTGAATTCAGATAGCGGAGACGGGCAGACGTTTGAATTCACGTGGAAAAAACCGGCTAGGTTCGTGTCAGAATACGTGCTATGTAGGATTTTCTAACTAGTTTTAGTTGGTCGACTAAAACTCCGAAACTGGTAAAGCCTACTTAGCTGTGATAGTTTTCCTTTAAAGTTCGTTTTAATATAACATTCTGCCCCTGAAACAGCCAAAAGTTAGAAGGGGGGACGCTCGACAGAAAAGAAAACTTATTTGCAAAAAACTGGCCAAGTGCGTGTCGGGCCACGCGCAGTAGGGTTCCGTAGTAGGTCTCAGTTAGTCGACTATAACTCGGTAACCGGTTAAGCCTACTTAGCCGTGATAGTTTTCCTTGTAAGTTCATTACATGTGCTACGTCTTTGATTTTTTTCACATTTCTAGGTACAGCCATTCAAAAGTTAAAGGGGGGGGTAACTCGTATCGAACAAAAAATTTCACTTAAAATCTAGATATTTCGCAAATGGCTCGCTTAACTGAAAAATGGTCTTCACACACCCATAATATTTTTGAAAGACCTATCTAACGATACCCCACACGAAGGGGTACGCGAGAAAAAAAAAAATTATGCCTACTTTACATGTTTGGGAGCTACCCTAAAAAAAAATATTTTTCAAAATTTTATTTTACCACTTTCTTGGCGTGTTCAATATACATATTCATACCAAATTTGAGCTTTCTAATACCAAAAACCACGGAGCTATGCCGCGGACAGACAGACAGACAGACAGACAGACAGACAGACAGACAGACAGACAGACAGACGGACAGAGCGAAACTATAAGGGTTCCTTGTCAGACTACGGAACCCTAAAAATGGAACCGACTTCAAAAACAATACAATTTGAAAAATATACATCGTTTTAGAATTAGCTCGTAACAATACGAATAATTCGAAGAACTACCCATCAAAATGGTATAAATCTATTTGCAGCCCCAACCTCATAAAATCCATAACGAAAATTAATGAGACATTATAATCTTTGATTATTAGTATGACGATAAATTATGCGTTTATTATTTCATTACATCCTGCCTCGAATTTGAAACAGATACCTGTATAAACTATGTCATCTGCCTAGCCTTTTCCCAACTATGTTGAGGTCGGCTTCCAGTCTAACCGGTTGCAGCTGAGTACCAGTGTTTTACATGGAGCGACTGCCTATCTGACCTCCACAACCCAGTTGACGCGGGTGAACCCACAGGACACTGCTAGTCCTTACTAATATTATAAATGCGAAAGTAACTCTGTCTGTCTGTTACGCTTTCACGCCAAAACTTCTGGACCGATATAAATGAAATTTGGTACAGAGATAGAATAGACCCTGAGGAACAACATAGGCTACTTTTTACCCGGGTGCGCTAAGTAGTTCCCTGGGGATGCGGGTGAAACCGCGGGAAACAGCTAGTATTTTATAAAAGCCTGTATTCCGAGTAATCCTGTCTCCCCCCCATAAATATCAAGCGCTAGGGAAATTCGCGGGATCTCCAGGATTAAGGGGTAGGCCAAATTACTCGCAGATTACATTTTAATGCGTCAATTAAGGCGAAGTCTCTTCGTATATTTTTCATCATCTAAAATTATTTATTTCAAGCCAAATTTATTTTCTTCCAGATAAGTATCGGTTAAGTTAATATGCCAGATAAACTTTTTATCGTGTGGACTGCAGATTTACTAACCTAACAAGCCCTTTTTTCGGAAGGGAAATCATAAAATAACTTCCCGCCGTGGATAGGGTGGGATGGTCTTACTGACCAAACCCATCCATGTTCCTTCCTCAGCCCTTTGTATTCCGGGGGCGCGGTAACTCTTTCGAACATTCCACATCCCCGGCAGGTTTACTAACATACCAACCCCTATTTTAGGGTTCAAGAGTCGATAAGGAACCCTTATAAATTAGCCATGTCTGTCTATCTGCCTTTCCACGGGTTAGCTCAGAGGTTGTGAGGACTAGAAAGCTGAAATTTTGTATGGATATGTATATTGATCACGCCGAGAAAGTGGTAATAGAACATTTTGAAAAATAGTTTTTTTCACACGCTTAAATTGGGGATGAATATTATTTTTTCTCATGTATCCCTTCATGTTGGGTATCAATAAATAAGTCTTTCAAAAATATTAGTGTGTGAAGATCATTTTTCGATTTAGGGAGCCATTTGCGAAGTATCTAGCTTTAAAGTGCAAATTTTTGTTCCATACGAGCGTCCGCCCCTCTAACTTTTGAATGGCTGTACCTAGATATGTGAAAAAAATCACAGATGTAGCATATATAACGAACTTTAAAAGAAAATTATCACGGCTAAGTAGGCTTAACCGGTTACAGAGTTAAAGTCGACTAGCGACCCGCCCCGGCTTCGCACGGGTAGCCTATGTTACTCAGGGTGAATGTAGCTTTCCAATGGTGAATTTTTGAAATCGACACAGTAGTTTTTGAGTTTATTCATTACAAACATACACACAAAAATACAAATCTTTCCTCTTTATAATAGTAGTGTAGATGTAGAAGTGCAGACTAACTAAGACCTACTACGGAACCCTATTGTGCGTATTATTATTAGTTAAGGTAACGCAAAGGCGAACCGTCTTCTCCTTAAGTCAAAGTTAATTAGAATCAACGCCGTAATAGCAGGGGCCAGGTTCGATGCCCAGTTGAAGCAACATTTTACAGTTATGGGAAGGTCCAGTGCTAATGGTATGATGTTGGTAGTGTTATAGGACATTGTGGTCCGGGGGTTCGAGTTAGGGTTGGAGTAAAAAAATGTTTTTCTGTACATATAAAATGCTTTGTCCTGAATGACTGATGGATCAACGCACAGCCTAAACCGCTGATCGTAGAGACTTGAAACTTGGAGGGTGTGTTCTTTGTATGACGTAGGCATCCGATAAGAAAGGATTTTTGGAAAATCAACCCCTAAGGGGATGAAAAAGGGGGTAAAGTTGGTATAAAAGTCTGTAATTTTAAAATTGATTGCCCACGCGGGCGAAGCCGCTGGCCGAGAGCTAGTATAATAATATTCGGTTTGTTATTCCTGTTTTATTTGACGATAGATTGAAATTTGAAGAAGGACAGATAGAGATCACTTTCGTATTATGCAATACTAACTTTGCCCATGGTTTTACTCGCGTACCAAAGGGATGACTTAACACCTTTTTAAAAATTTGCCTATAACCGTCTCTAGAGGCGTAGCAAACAAACAAACTCACTTTTGCATTTATTATTAGTTGGAAATAAAAGTTATTTTTAACCGACTTCAAAAAAGGAGGAGGTTCTCAATTCGACGGTAAATTTTTTTTTGTATATTTGTTACGCGATTACTCCGCCAATTGTGGACCGATTTTGAAAATTTTTTTTGTTGTTCGAAAGGAGATACTTCCGAAGTGGTCCCATATACATTTTATCACTACCGGTTCAGCCGTTTTATAAATATATCAAAAATAACGATTTATCTCTACTTGCTGATATGCCAAATACTTAGATGATTTGGTTATTTACGCTTATTACAACCTAAAGAAGTGGTGTGTTTATTTTGTTAAGATATCAAGACCGAGACACTGAAAAGCGAAAAAATAAAAAAACTTTTTACAAAAAAATAAAACCGACTTCCAAAAAAAAGCTGAAAAGTAAAAATTCAGTTTTTTTTGGAAGTCGGTTTTATTTTATTGAAACAAAACCAAAAATAAATAGTACAGATGTTGGTTCATCAATCACAACTGAAATGGCTTGCCAGATAAGAATGAAACATAATAAAAATATAAGCTAAATTACACTTCAATATCGGTCAAGAATCTAGCTACATATTTTTGCTCGACAGTGTACCAAATAAATATCTGTACACTATCACTCATTGTCGATTGCTATTTATTTAAATGTCGACACCGTTGTCTGTCTGTCGCAGTTAAATTGACTACATAAATAACTGCGAGACGAGATCTATACATATAAAATGCTTTGTCCTGAATGACTGACGGATCAACGCACAGCCTAAACCGCTGATCGTAGAGACCTGAAACTTGGACGGATACCGAGCGGCGACTACAAAAAAATCTAGGTATATTTCGGAATGTTGAAAAACAAATATCGTTAAATTGAGTATATAGTTCATGTTAAGTTTCATCTATACTAATATAATAAAGCTGAAGAGTTTGTTTGTTTGAACGCGCTAATCTCAGGAACTGCTGGTACGATTTGAAAAATTATTTCAGTGTTAGATAGCCCATTTATTGAGGAAGGCTATAGGCTATATATCATCACGCTAAAACCAATAGGAGCGGAGCACCACTATTCCACGCGGACGAAGTCGCGGGCAGAAGCTAGTCAGAAAATATAATGTTTAGAGATGGCTTGTTAAATATTTTTCAATTCACATTTCGATAAACATTTGTTTAGGTATTTGGTTTCTGACGACTGATAAAGGACAAGTATTTGTTACTTTTTAAGGGTTGTCCCTTTAACTATAACAGCCGATTGTACTAAAAAAAATGCTGTCACTTATACGTGAAACGGAAGAACTGTCATTTAAGATCTGTCAAAATCTATACTTATAATAAATCTGTAGAGAGGTCAATTCTGTACATGAAATATATTTTCAAAATAACTATCAGGGGGTGATTAGGGATCGATACTGATGCCAAAAATGCAATCAGTAAAATTTTTGTCTGTCTGTCTGTCTGTATAAACGTTATAGAAACAAAAAGTACTTTATGGATTTTAACGAAACTTGGAACAATTATTTTTCATACTCCTGAGCTGGTTATAGTATACTTTTCATCACGCTACAATCAATAGGAGCAGAGCAGTGAAGGGAAATGTTGGGAAAACGGGAGAAGTTACTCCATTTTTAAGCTTCCGTCGCGTGTGCAACCTTAATGGTCAAAGCTACACAGAAATCAAGGCTATAGGCTATATATCATCACGCTAAGGCCAATAGGAGCGGAGCACCACTATTCCACGCGGACGAAGTCGCTGGCAGAAGCTAGTTTATAATAAATGTTTACTTAATTATTATATCTATGTATTGATATCACAAAAAATATTAAAAGTAAGCTAATTATTGATATAATTTTTTATGATATTCGTAAAAGTATAAAGATTATAAAAAGTTTGGTTCATAGCCTCTATAAGCATTTTTTGCGTAGGGTGTTTTTTAATTATTTAACCGACTTCAAAAAAAGAGGAGGTTCTCAATTCGTCGGAAGATTTTTTTATGTATGTTCATCGTTTACTCAAACGCCTGGACCGATTTGTAAAATTATTTTTTATAAGAAAGCTGACGCCTCCCGTGTCCCATTTAAATTTTATCAACTTCTGTTCAGCCGTTTTATAAATATATTAAAAATAAATTTTATTTAAACGCTTATCTACCAAAACATCACTCTCGATGTTTTGGCCGATAAGCGTTTAAATAAAATGTATTTTTTACTTTTCAGTTTTTTTTTGGAAATCGTTTTTTTTATTTTTTTTAAAGTTGTTTGTGCTAGGCCCACATTATTCAATCACGTCACAGGATAATATTAATGACATACATACATACAGATAGACAGGCAAAATAAATCAATACAATGTACTAATTACGTTCTACATTCAATCGGTCTAGATATATGAGTTTCTATTCCTGAGCTAGATATCTGACATACAGCCCATTAGAACGACAATCTTAAAACTATTTATGAACTAACTATATCCCTCGGTTCCAGCCGTATCCTGAAGAAACTACTCCGCGCACCCGGGTAAAAAGTATCCTATATGTTAATCCAGGTTATAAGCTACGTGTGTACCAAATTTTATCCAAATCTGTTTAGTAGTTTTTGTGTGAGAGAGTAACAAACATGTTATATACTTATAACTGATTTCAAAAAGGAGGAGGTTCTAAATTCGTCTATCTGTTTGTTAGGCTATAACTCCGCCAATTATTAATTGATTTTGTTTTTTTTGCAAGTCATGCTTCAAAGATGGTTCCGTGTACGTTTTATCAAAATCGGTTCAGTAGTTTTATATTGTAGTTTTTGGATTTCTGCGTATATTTAGATGATTTGATGATATAATATGTAAATCACTACATAGTATAAAACAAAGTCGCTTTCTCTGTCCCTATGTCCCTATGTATGCTTAAATCTTTAAAACTACGCAACGGATTTTGATGCGGTTTTTTTAATAGATAGAGTGATTAATGAGGAAGGTTTTAGTATATAATTTGTCAAGTTTTTGTATCCATTAGCTAAAATATCGCGGGCGAAGCCGCTGGCGGGAAGCTAGTGTAACATATAAATGCTTATTGCAACAAAAGCGATGTAGGTGATTAACAAAAATTAATTAGTGTGATTAACCTATCTGTTTCGCCATCTAGAACGATGTATCTGTCCACTAGCGTTTAAATAACATATTTTTCTCTTTTCTTGTATTTTTGGTAGTCGGCTGTATTTTTTTGTATGCAAAAAGTTTTTTTCAAGATTATTTTTAAATTACTTTTGGGAAAACACCCAAACCGGACTAATAAACTGCATCAATGTTCAACACGCACCTACCTTTGAAAAAAACATTTTAACCAAGTATTCCAACTTTTTATACAAATTTAAGTTGAAACTTATAGTTTGGTTCGTTAACTTCATAACAGCGTAGTATCATTATCCCTAAGTGTATGTTTGTATACTGGAAAGAGCCATTATTTTTTTTTAAACAAAAACTTTGATCAATGCAGTTTCTTTGTCTGGAGGTATAGTTATAGTATATTTGTGCTCACCCACTAACATCTACAGTGTGTAACGATAGCCACTTATTTAGCGTCAATAAATAGGCGAACAGTTGAAACGATGCCAACTGAAGATTGATTGCTAATGACAGCTAATATTGACATACATATCTTAGGAGCTGGGTTTGCTTATGATATGCAAACTAATAGAGGAGCTCGTGGCTAAGTAACAGCCTCACGGTTCGACCGATCAAAGGTAAAGCTGCGCTTGGCGCGGTCGGTCCGTGGATGAATGACCATCTATGTCTTAGCGAGACTCCTCCGTGCCTCGGAAAGCACGTTAAGCTATTGGTCCCGGCTGGCATTTGTAGATCTTTGACAGTCGTTACGGGTAGTCAGAAGCTAGAAAGTCTGACAACCAGTCTCACCAAGGGGTACCGCGTTACCCGCTAACTGGGTTGTGGAGGTCAGATAGGCAGTCGCTCCATGTAAAATACTGGTACACAGCTACAACCGGTTAGACTGGAAGGCGACCCCAACATAGATGGGAAAAGGCTAGGCAGATGATGATACAAACTATGTTGAGTTTGTAACCATCATGCAAAAACTACTACATAGATTTGAATGAAATTTAGGTCATGTACCTCCAAAATCACAAACCTAATAGGTATATAACGAACTTAAAAGAAAAACTATCATAGCTAAGTAGGTTTTACCGGTTATAGTGTTATAGTCGACCAACTAAAACGTACTACGGAAGCCTATCGCGCGTGGCCCGACACGCACTTATATGTGCTACGTCTGTGATTTTTTTTACATTTCTAGGGACAGTTTTGCACTTTAAAGCTAGATATTTCGTAAACGGACTCCTAAATTGAAAAACGGTCTTCACACACCTATAATATTTTTGAAAGACCTATCTAACGATACCCTACACGAAGAGATATACGAGAAAATATTCATCCCCTTTTACAAGTAAAGCTTGTAAAAAAAAAAGATTTTTCATAATTTTATTTTACCACTTTCTCGGCGTGATCAATATACATACATATCCATACCAAAGTTCAGCTTTCTAGTACTAAGAACCTCTGAGCTATGCACGGACAGACAGACAGACAGTTCCTTGTCGACTACGGAACTCTAAAAATGACATATGACCCAAAGTTAGAACGACGGAATGATCTTGACACTTCGCACATGAATATAATTTAGTACTTTCAACATAAAAGAAAATATAAATTTATGGTCTGTAAGTACCCCATTAACAGGGGTAGTGTGTTCACGCCTTAGGGTTGGTAGGGGGTTGAAATCCTACCCCTATTATGTATATATTAATGGTCAAGTGTGGGGGTGAGGGGGATGTTATGCTATTAAATATTTCTGCATAATGTAGCTGTCGGCTTTTTAAATTCTTGGCGAAATTTTGTTTCAAAGTTTTGTTGGCCATGTTCATAGCTAAAGTTAGGGGTTAGAGTTTAATTCCATGTCAATACAAAATGTTACTCACACCCGGCGTCACGCGCTTTTTTCTATAGCATTCAAAAATAGTTTTATTTTATTTATTATTTTTAGAAAACTTACGGAAAAATGGGCATGCAAATACATAAGCAAAAGAAGGCCCATTACATGTTTTCACTTATATCAATATAAAACTATGTAATTAATACGCGATGACAGCAAGTTCCATCAAATGTTACGCATATAAGATGAACTCGAAAGTATGACTTCTACAAAAGCATTCACGAAGATTTCTCAGCAGAGTTACACATCGAAGAAACTATTGCTTAAGATCTTTTCTAATTTCTGAGTGCTAGTATTAAACAAATCCAGTTCGAATTCCCGACACTTCCTATTTAATTACAGATATTTTGGCTACGTCCCTATCAAAAACAAACCTTGGTCGCAGTACCCCAATGAACCGACTTATGGCTAACTATAATAAAATAAACAACAACAGCAACATTGACATCTTCGCCGACACATTTTATCAATATCGCAAAAAGCTTATGCTCGCTACCCACTCATAATACTTTGATAACGTTTATTGCAGTCGTTTTCCCAATAATAATCTCTTTTTTTTTCTTTAATGAATCTAATTACCCATTGTTTACTGGTAAAGAAATCGTAAATTGTTTCTAAATTGTTTCTAATTTATTTAATAACGTCCTCCTAAAAGATTTTTAAGTACCTACTTCATATTTATTTTCTTAATTTTAATTTGAAACAGATCTCATAGTTACACATTTTATTTATGTTTAAGCTGTGTACTTCTTTAAGTGACAAATTCACCATGATAATCTATGTACTATTGTGTATGTTATATGTTATAGTGAATAAGTCGTTGGAGTACCTTTATAATAAAATAAAATAAAAATAAAATAATTAAATGATATTATATATTAGCCTTCGATACGTTAAAGAATTTTTGTATGAAGTATGAAGAGTTCCAGAGTTAATTATGAATTATAAAAATTACCTTTTTTTTCACAAATAACACAACCTTAGAACACGCTAAAAAATACTCACCTACCAACGACCACGCATAACTTTTTATATCAACGTTGGTTCAGTCGTTTTTTTTGGAAGTCGGTTAGCAAAAAAACAAAATAATAATGAAAAAAAACCACATCACATAATCTCAAATGGTTTAAAAATCACAAATATAGTAACGTCAAATATATGTTAATTAAAGCATTTTTTTTAACCGATGCATTTGTTATTAATTACAGCAAATAATTAATTTTCATAGCCCCGTTTAGCGTGTAATTCTGAAGAGTTTTGTCTCAATATCCACTAAAACTGTTTAAGATATGAATATAACGGCCAGCCCTAAGGGTAAACTTTTTAATTAAATATTAAAATTCATGCTACAGCCCCAGATAAGATACCCTCCGTTGTAGTGTGTACAGCGTATGAAACATCTTGATACTTTAAGATGAATAAATATAATAATTTAAATATTTATTTACTACAAAACATAAATTACAACAACTAGAAAAAAAATATAGAAAACTACTAACTAATAAAGGGCGTCAATAATTATTGTTTTCTTTAAGTATAATTTAATTAATATAAAAACATACACGGCGAGACTGAATAGACACTATTTGAACTGGCGTAATCCAATCTGATCTATGCATATAAAATGCTTTGTCCTGAATGACTGACGGATCAACGCATAGCCTAAACCGCTGATCGTAGAGACCTGAAACTTGGAGGGTGTATTTTTTGTATAACGTAAGCATCTGATAAGGATTTTTTGAAATTCTACCCCTAAGGGGATGAAAAAGGGGGCAAAATTTGTATGAAACTCTCGTAATTTTTAATTTGAATTCGTCTAGACCACACGGGCGAAGCCGCTGGCGGGAAGCTAGAAAAAAAATAGAAATTCAAAAGTATCAAGACTGCTGGGTCGCAGTTGTTGAGTTCGTGACAACTGGCTCAGAGCAGAGTCACGCGGCTCACGGAACCAATGGAGCTTATCATTCACAAGTCATGGTTATGCCGTGTTTTTGTATTTGCCCAGCGGTGGGCAAATGTTGGGCAAAAAAATCACAATAACATATTTTCTTTCAAACTCATTTTTTTTTTGAGTTTTGAAATATCACCAGCTTTCTTAGGAAAATACTTCAGGCACCTGGATAAGTATCACAAGTGTTAATCCAGGTTATAAACTATGTGTGTACAAAATTTCATCCGAATCTGTTCAGTAGACATCATTATACATTCTCACAAAGTTCCGCATTTATAATGTAAGAAAGACATGGCAAGTCTGGATAAAAAGTCGCCTAAAAGTTCAACCTACAAAATTTCATTTAAATCGGTTGGGCCGTTTTCTCGTGAAGGAGTTACAGACAGACAAAATTACTTTCGTATCTATAATATTAGTAGGATAAACAGGTCGGATTGAAAAACTCTTTTTTTTTCAAAACAGTCAAAAAAGAAAATTCTAAGTTTATTTTATACATAACCTTCTTTATCGGAGTCGGTTAAATAATAACACCAGATTGTTAATTGTAACTCTTCCGTCCGTGAACCTCGGAGGGACTGATCACTAATTAGCGAAGAAACTCAGAGGGCTCGGGAGGGAATCGAGTGTCTAGCGCGAGGGGAATTCCCGGGAGCGAACCTCCGATACATGGTGTTATCTATACTAATACTATAAAGAGAAAAGATTTGTTTGTTTGTTTGAACGCGCTAATCTCAGGAACTACTGATACGATTTGAAAAAACTCTTTCAGTGTTAGATAGCCCATTTATTGAGGAAGGCTATAGGCTATATATCATCACGCTTAAACCAATAGGAGCGGAGCACCACTATTCCACGCGTCGACGAAGTCACAATACTAATATTACAAAGAGGAAAGATTTGTTTGTTTGTTTGTTTGTTTGTAGGGTTTTAACTCAAAAACTACTGGACCGATTTTAAAAACTCTTTCACCGTTAGAAAGCTACATCTTTACGAAGTGTCATAGGCTATATTTATTTCCAGAAATAATTAGGGATCCCTACTAAAACTTGAATGATGTATATACATAATACTTTTTCGAAAGTGATTCGTGCTAGGTCAACTGAACTTAGTTACAAATATTTTTCGAAATCGTTTCGTGCTCGGCCCACTGCTAACGAAATTTCCCGACAAAACCCGAGCCACGTAACCGGTACAAAAAATATTACAAGGCTTGTTGATCCGTCCCCCCTCGCCTCAGGTGCTGCCTACCCCCCGAGTCGTGAATATAAAGGTGGGAGCCCACAAACGGGGCTTTGTCGCTTCGATTAATATTTAAACAAGGAAGGAATAGGGATGGGGTTGTGTGGTTTGAGAGTTTTATCGATAGAAATAAATAAATCTATGATAATTTTATGTTAATACTAGCTTCTGCCCGCGACTACGTCCGCGTGGAATAGTGGTGCTCCGCTCCTATTGGTTTTAGCGTGATGATATATAGCCTATAGCCTTCCTCAATAAATGGGCTATCTAACACTGAAAGCATTTTTCAAATCGTACCAGTAGTTCCTGAGATTAGCGCGTTCAAACAAACAAACAAACTCTTCAGCTTTATTATATTAGTATAGATTGTGAGTTGTCTGGTTCTTCAAACCTTTCAAACAGACAGGTGTGTTGCTGGGGAGTTTGTTGCGCCACTTCTTCTTCCCAGTAATAACACATAGGAAGTGGTGAAGGGCGGGCGTTGGGGGCTGTCTTTTGTAAATTTGACGTGAAAAAAGCTGATTTTCACCCTAGTTGTAAAAAAATCTTTTTTTTTTCTTCTATTGTTTGGACGACTTTAACAAGAGGCGATGGCGTAGCTATTCTTGAAGGTAAAACTCGAAACTACAAGTTCTTCTTATTTCAAGCCTACTGCTTCTATCTTTATAGTTATAAAGATGTGTGCTAGCCAACAGGTTATTATTTTTATCAATGCTTTAATAATTACCCTTTTATTAATGTATAAACGAAGATTCTTCAGACCCAATAGACAGACATGTGTTGCTCGAGATGAGTTTTGAATTTTGAAAATAACTTTTGAAACTAGGTATATTATATATCTCCTACACGTCCACAATATTTTTAATCTATAACCAATTAAACACAGACGAAATTATTCAGAAATTACTAAAAATATATTTGATATTGGTATTTTATTATTTCGAAAGTCTGAACTAAATAAAATGTAAAGAATCTCAACCAAAAAAAGCCTGAATGACAAAATAAATAATATGACAGATATCGATACAAAATTCTATCGATAGCCCTAATCCATCGACACCACCCCAACACAACGCCGCAGGCGACGCGAGTTCCAATTAGCTAAAATAAACACACGGTTCCGTAGATACGAGAGGACATACAGGGTAACGTTCCCAGCCGTTTGGATAACTCTTCAGATGCCTGACGGTTAAATAAACCGTAGTTAAAAAATCCTTTGACGGTTATTGAAGATCAGAAATTGATAATTAGCCGAAATACAATCCTACTGTTACTAAAAACGCCAGCGGCTTGGTCGCGAATTCAAATTAAAAAAACCGGCCAAGTGCGTGTCGGGCCACGCGCAGTAGGGTTCCGTAGTAGGAGTTAGTTAGTCGACTATAGCTCTGTAACCGGTTAAGCCTACTTAGCCGTGATAGTTTTCCTTATAATTTCATTACATGTACTACGTCTGTGATTTTTTTCACATTTCTAGGTACAGCCATTCAAAAGTTAGAGGGGGGGGTAACTCGTATCGAACAAAAAATTTCACCTAAAATCTAGATATTTCGCAAATGGCTCGCTTAACTGAAAAATGGTCTTCACACACCCATAATATTTTTGAAAGACCTATCTAACGATATCCCACACGAAGGGGTACGCGAGAAAAAAAAAATCATCCTTACTTTACATGTTTAGGAGCTACCCTAAAAAAAAATATTTTTCAAAATTTTATTTTACCACTTTCTCGGCGTGATCAATATACATATTCATACCAAATTTCAGCTTTCTAATAACAAAAACCACGCAGCCATGCCGCGGACAGACAGACAGACAGACAGACAGACAGACAGACAGACGGACAGAGCGAAACTATAAGGGTTCCTTGTCGGACTACGGAACCCTAAAAATGACAGTTTCATACGAACTTTGCCCCCCTTTTTCACCCCCTTTGGGGTTGAATTTCGGAAAATCCTTTCTTATCGGATGCCTACGTCATACAAAGAACACACCCTCCAAGTTTCAGGTCTCTACGATCAGCGGTTTAGGCTGTGCGTTGATTCGTCAGTCATTCAGGACAAAGCATTTTATATGATTAGAAAAACTCTTTTTGCGTCTTATACAACCGATTTTAAGTTCTATTCCGTACAGATAAGGATAGTATCGAAAGCAAAATAATAATAATAAAGCTCAAAATCGTTTGAACAAACGGTAAATATAGGGTGCCTTTAAACGTCTAATCTTATAGTAAATGGAGCATAGATTAGTTGGTTGGTAGTCCAATTGACGAATAATACTGTCTGTCTGTCTATAATAAACATCAGTCAAGTTGTCTATTATTTAGTATGAATACAGGCAATTCTAATTCCCTGTAGAGAACTTCGCTTTCAATTTAAATAGGCCTCAAGGCGTATTAATCTTAAGCGATCTAGTTTGCTCAACACATAATATAGATGTGGCTGAATATATATTTTTTACCGACTTCAAAAAAGAGGTTCTGTAATCAACCCGTTATTAGAGTTCCGTAGTCGACAATGAATCCTTATAGTTTCGCCATTTCCGTCTGTCTGTCTGTCCGCGAGATAGCTCAGAGGTTCTTGGTACTAGAAAGCTGATTTTGTATTTTGTACAAATATGCATATTGATTACGCCGAAAAAGTGGTAAAAGAAAATTATGTAAAATATATTTTTAGCGTAGCTCCCATACACGTAAAGTGGGGAGGAATATTTATTTTCTCATGTATCCCATCGTGTGGGGTATCGTTAGATAGGTCTTTCAAAAATGTTATGAGTGTATGAAGACCACTTTTCAGTTAAGTGAGCCATTTGCGAAATATTGTCGACTAACTAAGACCTACTACGGAACCCTACAGCGCGTGGCCCGACACGCACTTGGCAAGTTTTTGAACATCGACTTCAAAAACACTATAAATTGAAAAATAATTATTACATAATTCTAGAAGTCGGTGGCGAAATACACAAAACAGGACCATTGGACACTTGTTACAATTCAATGTCAGAGGCCGTCAGGCGGATTTGAGAAAACTCTGACACTAGGGCTTGTTAGGTTGGTAAACCTGCTCCCCACAAGATTAGAAGAAGAAGATCTAAGTTAAGGATCAGGCTTATTATTCATCATCTGCCTAACCTTTTCCCAACTATGTAGGGGTCGGCTTCCAGTCCAAACCGGATGCAGCTGAGTACCAGTGTTTTACATGGAGTGTCTATCTATCTGACCTCCACAACCCAGTTACCGGGTAATACGATACCCCTTGGAAAGACTGGTTGTCAGACTTTCTGGCTTCTCCTCCCGTAACGACTGTCAAAGATCTACAAATGACAGCCGCGACCAACGGCTTAACATGCTTTCCGAGGCACGGGAGGAGTCTCGCTATGACAAAGATGGTCATCCACGGACCGACCGCGCCAAGCGCAGCTTAACCTTTGATCGGTCGAACCGTGCGGCTGTTACTTAGCCACGAGCTCCTCATCATTAGGCTTATTATTGCTGATACATAGAAGGGACTCATATTTGTCTTCTAGTTAAGCATGAAACTAACTTAACTATGACGTAAGGTGTTCAAGTTACTAAGTTAAACTGACAAGTTTAAAGTTAACACATCAATCCCTGTAGTTTCTTAACTAAACAGAGCATTAATCTCAACATCCTAACTTATAGTATACTAGCTTCCCGCCAGCGGCTTCGCCCGCGATATTTTAGCTAATGGATACAAGAACTTGACAAAGTATATACTAAAACCTTCCTCATTAATCACTCTATCTATTAAAAAAAACCGCATCAAAATCCGTTGCGTAGTTTTAAAGATTTAAGCATACATAGGGATATAGGGACAGAGAAAGCGACTTTGTTTTTAACCGACTTCAAAAAAAGGAGGAGGTTCTCAATTCGATCGGTATTTTTTTTTTTTTTTTTTTTATTTTTTTTTTCTATGTATGTACACCGATTACGCTGAGATTTATGATCCGATTTACGTGATTCTTTTTTAGTTTGATGCGGAATAGATGCCATTTGGTCCCATAAAAATTTCACATGGTTTGGCCCAGTAGTTTTCATTTTGTGAACATTTTTTACATTTTTGTTTACATCGATGACGTAATTGTTTCGGAGTCGATTTATATTTTCCGTTCCCGTTTCTTGATCTATATTGTTTAAAGCTGCACCTTTCGTAGGCCTACCCATAGCTACTTAAAAAAAAACTATTTAACATATAATTATGACAATAAAAACAACGAAATGTTATAGCCTTCCTTATGTAATCTATAAAAATCCTGTAAAAAATACTGTAGTTTACAGAGCAACTTATTACAGACACTAAAAAGTAAAAAATAAATTTAAAAAAACTACGTTTAAAAAAACCGACTTCAAAAAAAAAACTAAAAAGTATTAAAAAAGTATAAAATAACTTAATAAAGATTTAACATAATACCTTTAATATTAATAAAACACCATTATTTGTATGTGTTACCTATTGACAGGTTTGAAGTCGGTGCCAAGTCCTAAACAAAATGAAATTCCTAAAGATTAACCTACGTAAATAAACTTAAAGAACAATGTGAATTAATGTGAAACAGATGAAAACTTTTTAATACCTGAATGAGTAACACTATTACATTTGGCTTGGCACCGACTTTAAACCTGTCAATAGGTAACACATACAAATAATGGTGTTTTATTAATATCAAAGGTATTAGGTTTGTGTTAAATCTTTATTAAGTTATTTTATACTTTTTTAATACTTTTTAGTTTTTTTTTTGAAGTCGGTTTTTTATACTATGTAGTGAAATACGAAGGTACTATGTCTGTTTGTTTATTACACTTACACAGGAAAACGGATGAACCAACTACGATGAAATTCAGTGTGGAGATAGATTGAAGCCTTTTTTTTCGGATGGGAAATCATTATATGACTCCTCCCGCCGTGGGTGAGACGAGAGGGAGTGTCAGACTCTTACTGACTAAAACCCATCCATGTTCTTTCCTCAGCTCTTTGTATTCCGGGGGCACGGTATCTCTTTCGAACGTCCCGCAGCCCCGGCAGGCTATGGCCCAGTGGGAGGGCCCCGTCAACGATGCTGACATCTCTTTGAGACGCGCGTGGAACACGAACGCGCCGTCGACGCGGGTCTGGTCCTTGCCGGACGGCGAGCCACCCATAGCTCACCGTCCGCAGCCCCGCGCCTACGGTGGCCGGGAGTCGTCTCGCGGCTCCCGACGCCCGTGGCGTCTCCCGCGGCGGCTGGGGCGTGAGGCCTGTCGCTCCCTACGTATCTCGCCACCTCCTGTAGGTTGAACCCTGGGTTGTTCTTATTACCCGGGCACGTAAATTAGCTAGTATTTTGATTGCGAAAGTGAGTTTGTTTCTTTGTTTGTTATGCTCTCACGGTAAAATGGCTAAACCGATTTGGATAAAATTTTGTGTGGGAATAGATTGAACCCTAAAAAAGAACATGGGATAGTTTTTGTCCGGGTACGTTAAGTATAACAGTCGGGACTCGAGCAGAATCACGGGAAACTCAAAAATCGACATCTAGGGTTCTGGTTCCGATCTTTGAAGGAACCGGTTACAGAGTTATAGTCGACCAACTAAAACGTGCTATGGAACTCTATATCACGTGGCCCGACACGCACTTAGCCAGTTTTATATTTTTTGGAACGGAACCCTAAAAAAATTAAAAAAATTAACAAAGGAAGAGATCTCCTTTAAACATTAATGGCATCCTTGTCTTACGCATTGATTGTAAATTTCCTTACACTGTTGCCATCTCTGTCGCTCACTCAACAAGTCGAAAAGAAAAGATTAATGAATACCAAATGAGTTTTGCAAATTAAATTCAAACAATGAAAGTTCTTTGTGGAAACATAGGGGAGTATATTACGTGCGTTCGCGCGTAAACACGAATAACCTTTATATTAAAGATTTTGAGTTTGAGTTTGAGTTATTTTTCTAGCTTCTGCCCGCGACTTCGCGCGACTTCCGCGTGGAATAGTTGTGCTCCGCTCCTATTGGTTTTAGCGTGATGATATATAGCTAAGTGCCTTCCTTAATAAATGGGCTATCTAACATTGAAAGAATTTTTCAAATTGTACCCGTAGTTCCTGAGATTAGCGCGTTCAAACAAACAAACTCTTCAGCTTTATTATATGTATTAGTATAGATCTACAAGCTGTCTCCCGCGGTTTCACCTCATCCTGAGAGAACAACTTCGCGCACCCGGATAAAAAGTATCCTATATGTTAATCCAGGTTATAAACTACGTGTGTACCAAATTTCATCAAAATCCATTCAGTAGTTTTTGTGTGAAAGAGTAACAAACATACATTCTCACAAACTTTTTAATTTATAATTATGATGATTCAAAGATTTCGACACATTAATTTCGTCTGAACCAAAATGGTAATAAAAGGAACCCTTATGGTATCATTTCGTCCGTCTGTCCGTCTGTCACAGCCTGATTATAATAGGAACTACTACAGAAGAAAGAAAGAAAGAAACCATTTATTTTGCGCAAGCGCACACATAAGATAGGTACATAAATATAACACACTACTAATGCTATCGACTTGAAATAAACAGTTATAAAGAACTATTTGCGAATAAAAAAATGAAAAAATTGTGAAGTAAAATTCTAGGTACTAGGTATGTAGTACATCTTATATAAGAGCCAGATTTTTTAACCGACTTCAAAAAAGGAAGAGGTTTTCAATTCGACTGTATGTTTGTTACGTAATAACTACCGCCAATTAAGAATTGATTTTTATAATTATTTTTTTGTTTGGTAAGTTATACTTCAGAGAAGCTCCCATATAAGTATTATCAACATCAGTTAAGTCGTTTTGCAGATATATTTAAAACTAGCTGTTTCCCGCGGTTTCACCCGCATCCCGAGGGAACTACTTAGCGCACCCGGGTAAAAAGTAACCTATGTTGTTCCTCAGGGTCTATTCTATCTCTGTACCAAATTTCATTTATATCGGTCCAGTAGTTTTGGCGTGAAAGCGTAACAGACAGACAGACAGACAGACAGAGTTACTTTCGCATTTATAATATTAGTAAGGATAACTTTCAAATGACACCATCGCAATAGCTCCTAATATGCAACCTTGTGTTTTTAAAGCGAAAATCTCTAGAGAAAAGTTCTGAAGAATCTATGAGAGAATTTGAAATGGTCTGTTTATGTATTAATATGCTTCAACACTGCTCACCCCTTCACAAAGGGGTTGCTATTATAATATCGACCCTGAATAAATAATTCATCATCTGCCTAGCCTTTTCCCAACTATGTTGGGGTCGGCTTCCAGTCTAATCGGATGCAGCTGAGTACCAGTGTTTTACATGGAGCGACTGCCTATCTGGCCTTCACAACCCAGTTGCCGGGTAACACGATACCCCTTGGTAAGACTGGTTGTCACTTTTTGGCTTCTGACTACCCGTAACGATTGTCAAAGATCTACAAATGACAACCGGCTCCTCTCTCCTCTCCTGAATAAATAATTAAATGGGGGTATTTTACCAAAAAAATGTGTCGTGGTGGCCTAGTGGTTAAGGCACCTGCATCTCGTGTACGAGTGTGTTGGGTTAGAAACCTGGCAAGTACCAATGTGACTTTTCTAAAGTCATATGTTCTTTTTAAGTGTATCATAGACACCACTGACTAACGGTGAAAGAAATTATAGTGAGGAAACCTGGACTAAAAAGTTTGAAATCGCCAGTCCGCCTTGAGCGCACGTGGTGATCAATGCTCATGCCTTCTCTGTGTGAGAAGAGGTCTGTGCCCAGCAGTGGGATAATTATATAGGCTGTTGATGATTTCACCGACATATCAATAACGAGCTTATTTATCCGTATTTTGAAGAAAATATTATCCTATGCCCTTTCTCGGGTTTCAATCCATAGCCATAGAAAATTTCATCTAATTCTGTTCAGTCGTTTTCCCGCAAAAGCGTAAAAGGCAGACAAATATATAAAAAAGCTTATTTTGTAGAGTTACTTTTTGCTTATATTATTATTTGAAAATTCAACTCAAAAGTCTTTATACAGAAAAAAAATTGCCTTCGTCTTTGAAGTTGGTTAACAAAAGAACAGACTTCAAAAAAATAACAAATACATCGTTCTAGAAGTCGGTGTCAAAACATGCAAAATGCCTGACATCATTTTGGAAAAGAGCTGGTACTCTTACACTGCTGGACCGATATTTACCAAACATAGCTAAGAACCACCGCAAGGAAACTGGCTTTCGAATAAAAAAAACCACATCGCAATCGGTCCATCCGTTTGAAGGCTACGATGCCACAGACAGATACACACACAGACAGACATCGACGCCAAACTTATAACACCCCTCTTTTTGCGTCGGGGGTTAAAAATACATAAAAAGATACCTAAATACAGACACCGACTCCTAGAATGATGTATTGGTTATACTTCAAATCCTAGTATTTCTGAAGTCAGTTTTTGTAAGAAACTTTTTATAACTCAATTTAAATTGAAACAGCAAATCTAATAAACTTGAAATAGAGTTAATACAATCATGGAAAAAACCACAAATTTCTTTTTCCATCCACGTCGCATTTCGTGACAGTGTGCAGACGTTACTAATTGACGCTGGACGGTTCGCAGATACCCTTCCACAGTATTACGACTATCTCCCTACAGTAGCGCAACGCCTAAGATGTAGATATGATTTGTCAGTAGATACGCTAAGGTTGTTACAAAATCGATACATATAAATAAAACTAGCTACCCGCCAGCGGCTACGCCCGCGATATTTTAGCTAATGGATACAAAAACTTGACAAATTATATACTAAAACCTTCCTCATTAATCACTCTGTCTATTGAAAAAAAACCGCATCAAAATCCGATGCGTAGTTTTAAAGATTTAAGCATACATAGGGATGTAGGGACAGAGAAAGCGACTTTGTTTTATACTATGTAGTGATTGGAGTGTCTGTTTGTCATATTGAAATAACCGTTTTTTACTACATGTATATGAATACATATACGGTACATGTACCAAATTACATTTTTTACAATTTTTGTCTGTCTGTCTGTTTGTTCCGGCTAATCTCTGAAATGGCTGGACCGATTTTGACGGGACTTTTAATGGCAGGTAGCTGATGTAATAAAGAGTAACTTAGGCTACGTTTATTAAAAAAAAAATCTTTAATCTTTAATTTAAAAAAAAACTAAAAACTTAAAGAATCGACTGTTAGGCGGAACGAAGTTCGCCGGGTTAGCTAGTGGGACATAAAATAACAACGAAGCGAAACAATTTTCAACAAAACACGACCGCGTCGGGCCCCTCGCGCTCCGTCCCGCAAAGTAAGCGTGTTTGCGGGACGCGTGACACCGCCCGCCTCCCCGCGAGTCCCTCGCTATTGCTCCGCGTATTTTTTTTTTGCTTGGCATCTCACAGGTCAACCTAGAAGGTTGTCGACTGCTTAACCGGGCTTGCCTGTGAAGTGCCTTAAATGAATTTAGGGCCTCCAGCCAGGGCTTAACTTACAGTTGCTCAGCTTAAGTACATTCGTTGCGCTACTGTAGGGAGATATCGTAACACTGTGCCCCTTTGGTGATTTTTTCCCCATTTCTATACAGATGGCGCAGTGGGCATTCTGTTGATATATAGTCTAGTCTAGTAGTAGAAATACTAGCAAGACATTTGGTTTCGGCTGGACAATGTTATGTGGGGAAATTGATTTTGTTTGTAGACTAGTTTTAGCACGCGAGGTTGCCCGTGTTTTATGGATATGCTGTGCTATCTGTCCCCCGAATTTTGAAGGAATTTTCTTCGCGTAAATAGATAAAAAGTATTTTATATGTTAATCTAGGTTAAAAACTATGCGTGTATTAAATTTCATCCAAATACGTTCTGTAGTTTTTGCGTGACAGAGTTACTAATAAACCTACATAGGTATTCATATTTTAAAATAAATCTTAATGCACTATATCCTAGGTTATCATCAGCCTATCTATTGTCCCACAGCTGGGCACAGGCCTCTTCTCACACAGAGAAGGCATGAGCATTGATCACCACGCGCACTCAAGGCGGATTGGCGATTTCAGACTTTTTAAGTCCGGGTTTCCTCACGATGTTTTCCTTCACCGTTAGTCAGTGACGTCTAAGATTACTTACGTATGACTTCAGAAAAGTTACATTGGTACTTTCCAGGCTTCGAACCCGGACACTCGTGCCCGAGTGTCCTTAACCACTAGGCCACTGTGACTTCAAAATAATATAATAGTCTCTTCCAATTGATTTTAAGAAGAATGTAAACAAAGTCGAAACTTATTTTGTTCTAATTCTGCCACAGAAATTAACAAAACGGCAATTTCATGCTCTAAACATCATCATTAATCAATTAATGCCGTTTTATTTATCTATGTGGGAAAATTAGCACAAAATAGATTATGATTTTGTTTAAATTTTTCGTAAAATCAATTGGAGACTATGGTATTAAATACTCGCTTTAGCACGTGATCTCATTTGCATAAATTTTAAAATCGAGTCCACACATCAAAAAAAAACATTTTTAATGGCAAGCAAGCCCGTATTCCGAAACTAGTCACCAAAAGGAACGAATCGAAAAAACCCAGTCACCCAACAAAACCACAACAAAAAGGGGTGAATAAGGGGTGGAGGAGGGGGTGATCGGTCAAATTCGCTGACAGACCATCTGCACTTTTTCACCCCCTCGGACTGAGTTTTATCAATTAACGAAGATCGTGATGTATGGCGAGGAATTATTACTTACTAGCTGTTTCCCGCGGTTTCACCCGCATCCCGAGGGAACTACTTAGCGCACCCGGGTAAAAAGTAGCCTATGTTGTTCCTCAGGGTCTATTCTATCTCTGTACCAAATTTAATTTATATCGGTCCAGTAGTTTTGGCGTGAAAGCGTAACAGACAGACAGACAGACAGAGTTACTTTCGCATTTATAATATTAGTAAGGAAGTAAGGACTAGTAAGGATTAGTAAGGATATTGCGATTTTCATGTGTATTATCTATCTATCTATACATATAAAATGCTTTATCCTGAATGACTGACGGATCAACGCACAGCCTAAACGAAAGAAAGAAAAAAGAAAGCTAGTTTCTACTAAAAGTTACTTAATCCTTCAAATATTATAAACTAGATGTCTGCCACTGTTTCAGTGTTTTGAGTGAGATGGAATTTGGTATGGAGATAGATAGATACCCGAAGAAGGATATTATATAGTTTGCATCTGGGTAAATGAAGCAGTTTTTCTCATAAAGCGAGTAAAAACGCGGGAAACAGTCCTAAAAATATTATACACGCGAAAGTTTGTAAAAATGTATGGCTGTATGTTTGTTACTCTCTCACGCAAAAACTACAGAATGGATTTCGATGAAACTTGGTATACATATAGTTTATAACCTGGATTAATATATAGGATACTTATTACCCGGGTGCGCGAAGTATTTCCTTCAGAAAGCGGGTAAAACCACGGGAAACAGTTGGTATCCTAAAAATGTTCAATACATTTTCGAATAGGATGTCATGGCACCCCATACCTTTAAAATTAAAACCAGAGATTGAACGCGAACCATACGTTGAGGGGTTAATTAAAATTTGGATATCAAGTGCTGGAATTCCGGGCATTTGGGGTGTGAACGACCCCCGGTCGTAAATTGTTCGCATGCCGCATGAAATTTAATTGTTACACTTCAATCTGCGCCGATCCCTTTTTTAGATTTGATTTTATTTTTGTCTTTTTTCTTAATTTTTTACAAGTTTTTGGTAAAGATAGGATGTGATATTTTTATAATCGAGTAATCATACGTCAAAAATGCCTTTTGGAAAAGAGCTGATACTCTTACACTGCTGGACCGATATTAACCAAACATAGCTAAGAACTACCGCAAGGAAACTGGCTTTCAAATGAAAAAAACCGCATTGAAATTGGTCCATCCGTTTGAGGGCTACGATGCAACAGACAAATACACACACAGACAGACAGCGACGTCAAACTTATAACACCCCTCTTTTTTCGTTGGGGGTTAAAAAAAACCTATAGAAATGAGAACCTCCTCCTTGTTGAAGTCGGTTAAAGTCTAGGCAGATGGTTATTCATAGATACAGCTATTCCTATCTATTGACCTGATGTTCAATGATTTATAGGATTCTATAAATGAGATTGAGAATTTCTTGTACACCAAACTTTTATTACAAAATTACCAGAGAGAATCGCAAAAACCAACGAATGACCACAGAGTAAAAAAAAACTAATTGTAAGTGCTGGTCTCTGATGGATCATTCAACGACTAAATCTTATCTATCTATACTTATAATAAATCTGTAGAGAGGTCAATTCTGTACATGAAATATATTTCCAAAATAACTATCAGGGGGTGATTAGGGATCGATACTGATGCCAAAAATGCAATCAGTAAAATTTTTGCCTGTCTGTCTGTATAAACGTTATAGAAACAAAAACTACTCGACGGATTTCAACGAAACTTGGTACAATTATTTTTCATACTCCTGAGCTGGTTATAGTATACTTTTCATCATGCTACAATCAATAGGAGTAGAGCAGTGAAGGGTTTGTTTGTTTGAACGCGCTAATCTCAGGAACTACTGGTACGATTTGGAAAATTCTTTCAGTGTTAGATAGCCCATTTATTGAGGAAGGCTATAGGTTCTATATCATCACGCTAAAACCAATAGGAGCGGAGCACCACTATTCCACGCGGACGAAGCCGCTGGCAGAAGCTAGTATAAAATAAAATTATATCTCTAACACTATCTATACCGCAAACATGTGCATTAATAATATATATATAGGAGGAAATTGGATACCGTTCGCTAGGGGTAAGCGCTAGGGGTGAAAAAATATATTAAATCGTTTGCTAGTGACATGTGTTGGAACGAAAATGTAATATTCAGTACTGATATATTGCTTGGGGATATACAGACCCACTGGTTGCGATTGGTTTTATTATTTTTAGGGTACTATTGCGGCAATCGCGGGTTTGCTGTAAGTAATTGAAGAGTTCCATTGGCTATCTCCGAAGATCTTCATCAGATTCTAACATGCTATACCACATTAACAATATTATTAGAAATTTAAATGCATCCTATTTGCAGTTTGTTCAAACGATTTTGAGCTCTATAGCTATATCTTCTACTAGCTTCTGCCCGCGACTTTGTCCGCGTGGAATAGTGGTAGAAAACCCAAATATCTTACGGAACCCTAATTTTTTCCAAAATAAAATTTAGCCTATGTTACTCTTGGATAGCTTTCGAGTGGTGAAAGAATTTTTAAAATCGGTCCAGTAGTTTTTGAGCCTATTCATTACAAACAAACAAAGTTTTCCTCTTTATAATATTAGTGTAGATATATATAAAAGTCAATGCCACTTTTCGTTGTAATTTTATAACTCAAGAACTGGCTCACCTATCCAAACCAAATGTTTAGGCTTTGTTCGAACTATTTAGTAGGTGGTTTATGTGAAGTTTGCACAAAATCGGTGGAGCGTTTCATTAACCGACTTCAAAAAAAGGAGGAGGTTCTCAATTCGATCGGTATTTTTTTTTTTTTTTTTTTTCTATGTATGTACACCGATTACGCTGAGATTTATGATCCGATTTACGTGATTCTTTTTTAGTTTGATGCGGAATAGATGCCATTTGGTCCCATAAAAATTTCACATGGTTTGGCCCAGTAGTTTTCATTTTGTGAACATTTTTTACATTTTTGTTTACATCGATGACGTAATTGTTTCGGAGTCGATTTATATTTTCCGTTCCCGTTTCTTGATCTATATTGTTTAAAGCTGCACCTTTCGTAGGCCTACCCATAGCTACTTAAAAAAAAACTATTTAACATATAATTATGACAATAAAAACAACGAAATGTTTTTTTGGCACCGACTTTAAACCTGTCAATAGGTAGCAAATACAAATAATGGTGTTTTATTAATATTAAAGGTATTAGGTTTGTGTTAAATCTTTATTAAGTTATTTTATACTTTTTTAATACTTTTTAGTTTTTTTTAATTTGAATTCATATAGCCCACGCGGGCGAAGCCGCTGGCGGAAAGCTAGTTTTAATATATTTGTTATTGTAAACATTATTTGGCTTTCAACACCATCCTTATCCGTACGGAATAGAACTCCAAATCGATTGAATAAGCTGCAAAATGTGTTTGGATTTTTTTCTAATCGTATTATAAATGAAGTATAATAGTATAAACTTAAACCTTCCTTGAAAAATGTGCGTTTAAAAAACGAAAACCTTATTGATATCGGATCATTGGTTTTGAGAAAATCGCGGAAAAACAACATAATTATGTAAGTACTAGCTTCCCGCCAGCGGCTTCGCCCGCGTTAGTTAAAAAATGACCGAGTTTCATACAAAATTTGCCCCCCTTTTTCACCCCCTTGGGCCCTTGGGGGTAGAATTTATATAAAATCCTTTCTTAGCGGATGCCTACTTCATAACATCTACCTGCATGCCAAATTTCAGCCCGATCCCTCCAGTGGTTTGGGCTGTGCGTTGATAGATCACTATGTCAGTCAGTCAGTCAGTCACCTTTGTGTTTTATATAGATTTAGATGTACTACATACATACATAGGGGTCGAATACAGAACCCTCCATTTAATGAAGTCGGTAAAAATTACGATATTTTGTCTATTTTTGAGGACAAACGGTGTGTGTTTTTTAATTAACCCCCGACGCAAAAAGAGGGGTGTTATAAGTTTGACGTCGATGTCTGTCTGTCTGTGTGTGTATCTGTCTGTGGCATCGTAGCCCTCAAACGGATGGACCGATTTCGATGCGGTTTTTTTCATTTGAAAGCCAGTTTCCTTGCGGTGGTTCTTAGCTATGTTTGGTTAATATCGGTCCAGCAGTGTAAGAGTATCAGCTGTTTTCCAAAATGATGCAAGGCATTTTTGCGTTGGGTTTTTTAAATGTTTAATTTAATATTTCTTGTTGTATTATGAAGATAAATAGTTATCTCCTATATTTTACATTGTTTGCGTCATACCATTATTTTGATAAAATTCTACAATGCTATCAATATTACGAAAGTATGAGATGAATGCATAGATAAATGTTTGTTGCTCTTTCACTCAAAATCTGCTGAACGGATTTCGATGAAACTCGGTACACACATAGTCTATAACCTGAATTAACATATACGATACTTTTTATTTCGGTATCTGAACTCAATTTTAAGTCATTGCAGACGAAACCGCGGTTTTAAGCGGTTACCAAAATTATCTTATAGATATCTATTATCACTAATTAATGATTAAATTAGTAATTAATTGCGTGAGGTCAGAAGCGTATTAATTATATCCGTATATGCAGTATGACTATGTATAATCAAGGTTAAGCTGCGCTTGGCGCAGTCGGTCCGTAGATGGGTGACCATCTACGCCATTGCGAGACTCCTCCGTGCCTCGGAAAGCACGTTAAGCCGTTGGTCCAGGTTGTCATTTGTAGATCTTTGACAGTCGTTACGGGTCTGACAACCAGTCTTACCAAAGGGTATCGTGTTACCCGATAACAAAAATGCTAAAAAGGAACCCTTATGGTTTCACTTCGTCTGTCCGTCTGTCACACCTGATTATTTCAGAAACTAGTAATGCTATCGACTTGAAATTTTCAAATGTTATAAAGAACGATTACTCATGCGTATTGCAAATGAAGAAAGTTTAATATAGAAATAGTGGGGGAACAGGGGTTTAAAATTTTAAGTATAGTTACTAGGTAATTTAAGTATTCATATGAAAAGGTCTTGATTTGTACATTTTTATATATTTTTTTGATTTCTTGTGTCTTTTAATTTTCGAATTATAATGAAATCTGCACAAAATATCGGCCAAGTGCGTGTCGGGCCACGCGCAGTAGGCTACTCAATACTTTTATTGCATTCCACATGTAGGTATTCTTAGGTGGTAAACTTATAATTAGATCACATGGACCCTGTCGGGCACAGCAAAATAAGTGTGGTATGATGGCTAAGTAGGCTTAACCGGTTACAGAGTTATAGTCGACTAACTAAGACCTTCTACGGAACCCTACTGCGCGTGTCCCAACACGCACTTGCTTTCATTTGGATGTGTGAAATTTGTCTCTCAAGACGCGAGAGAAACCGAGGGGCATAGCCAGTGTATTCCGAGATAATTCTTAACTTCCGAGATCAATGTACCAACTTATTATTCATTATAATAAAAGCGAGAAGAGGGGATCTAATTTGAATCACCCTTAAACAAGGGAAGATGGCGCTGATAAAAAATTGAATATATTTTCTTTGAGCGTAAAAAATACAAGAATATTGTGGACATGCCTTTGGCTTTTTCTTATTATTCTGGTAAAGCTGACGAAAAGCTAGTATTATAAATATAAAATTTTGGATGTGTGTTTGTAACTTGATTATGCAATAAAGGCTTAACGAATTGGGATGAAATTTGGCACACGTATAGTTTATGACCTGGGGTAACACAACATATTAACCTGCACTTTTTATTATTTTTTTATTTTTTTCATTTGCTATTTTGTTCGCGTAAATATATTGTTCATTATTTCAATCATTCGAAACAGTAATTGATTCATGCTACCCGCAACTCGTCTTAGGTCCAATTGAAAACCAGCGTCAGGCACTAGCTGTCTGGCATAATGCTGAACTGGACCTATTTGGCACAACATTCTTTTATTTATGTTTTTTTTTATTCCCTATTGTGATTGTCTTATGTTGTGTCAATAAATGGTTTTTCTTTCTTTCTATATTCATTAGTTTTTACGTGATGAGTATAAACGAACAGAGAAAAAATCCGAAAATCGTTGTTTAAGTTTCTGTTTATCCAATACTAGCCTTCCGCCCGCGGCTTCGCCCGCGTGGAAAATTTTTTTTACACCTTGGCTCACATTATTCAAGTTTTAATAGGGATCCCTAATTATTTCTGGAAATAAATATAGCCTATGACACTTCGTAAAGATGTAACTTTCTAACGGTGAAAGAATTTTTGAAATCGGTCCAGTATTTTTTGAGTTAAAACCCTACAAACAAACAAACAAATCTTTCCTCTTTATAATATTAGTATAGAAAAATTCCCCTAAAAATTAGTTTTTCTTCAATATCTTTAATGTATAGACAGACGTTGACCTGTTACATTTTACTATATGCATATTATTAAGATTTTTATAAAATTTTATTCATACATTTCAAATTAATTTAATTATTCACATATTTCCAATATAAAAAAAAACATAACAATAATTAATAATATATATTGGTTTGACTTTTTATAAGAACCAGTAATTGGTCTACATAAAATAAAAAGATTTTGACTTCGATCAAGCTTATCCATATGAATCTTTCTCCCCGCCATCTTGGTCGTAAAATCGTGTCTTTTCTTGCGTGTGATTCGAGATTCGATGTTTATTTTATTCACTTTGACAATGCGGAGCGGGCTGTACCCCAGTCGGGAGTTCAGCTGAGCTATCACAAGAATTTTAATGAGAGAGGGCTTTTGTTTACAATTATTTTAACAGACTTCAAAAAAGGAGGTTATCAATTCAATCTGTATTTGAAAAAAAATTTTTTTTTCGAAAAATATCGTGTCTAACATTTTTTTTATTTTTGCGCACTAGGAGTGAATCCTAATTAATTTTTAGCTAGGGGTATCGCGTTACCCGGTAACTGGTTAGGAGGTCAGATAGGCAGTCGCTCCATGTAAAACACTGGTAATCAGCTGTTTATTGTTA
Organism: Pyrrhia umbra; assembly: GCA_963891755.1. Taxonomy (NCBI): domain Eukaryota; kingdom Metazoa; phylum Arthropoda; class Insecta; order Lepidoptera; family Noctuidae; genus Pyrrhia; species Pyrrhia umbra. The sequence continues at coordinate 1,353,492 of OY982946.1, forward strand.
GACTGGAAGCCGACCATTAAGAAAAAGCTAGGCTAGATAAGAATTCTAATTCTACTACTAAACCTATTTCACACACGCGGAAAAAAAGTATCCTATGTGTTAATCCAGGGGGGTTAGACAAGTGGCAAAACGCTAACGCTAATGCTATAGAATAGAAAACAAAATGTATGGGAATGACATTCGTTTACGACTAGCTATCTGTCATTCCCATACATTTTGTTTTCTATTCTATAGCGTTAGCGTTAGCGTTTTGCCACTTGTCTAACCCCCCAGGTTATAAACTATGTGTGTTCCAAATCACATAAAAATCCATTGGGTAGTTTTTGCGTGAGATACTAACAAACATACATACAGTCTCTTTTAAATACATCACACATATACAAACCAAAACTACAGATTTTAATTACAGGTAAATTTTAAATACGTGGATGAAATATGAGGAGCTCGTGGCTAAGGAGGAGCTCGTGGCTAAGGAGGAGCTCGTGGCTAAGGAGGAGCTCGTGGCTAAGGAGGAGCTCGTGGCTAAGGAGGAGCTCGTGGCTAAGGAGGTGCTCGTGGCTAAGTAACAGCCGCACGGGTCGACCGATCAAAGGTTAAGTTGCGCTTGGCGCGGTCGCTCCGTGGATGGGTGACCATCTTTGTCATAGCGAGACTCCTCCGTGCCACGGATAGCACGTTAAGCTGTTGGTCCCGGGTGTCATTTGTAGATCTTTGACAGTCGTTACGGGTAGTCAGAAGCCAGAAAGTCTGACAACCAGTCTTACCAAGGGGTATCGTGTTACCCGGTAAACTGGGTTGTGGAGGTCAGATAGGCAGTCGCTCCATGTAAAACAGTGGTACTCAGCTGCATCCGGTTAGACTGGAAGCCGACCCCAACGTAGCTGGGAAAAGGCTAGGCAGATGATGATTGAGAAAAAAATTGCGAGTTTTTCACCCACCCATCAAATTCGCGTCCTTAAAATATTTAACTTAACTTCATCAGCACTAAGCGCCTACTTACACTGACTACGTAATGTCCTTTTACAAGAAAAGCCATAAAATCTTTTAGGGTAATTACAAGGTTTTTTCTTTGAAGAAATTCAGTTTGGTCCAAGTAATGAGATGCGAGGACGGGAAGAAATGTTTTGTGCGTGTGTGTTAATGATGTGTGCTGGCTGGAGCGGAGCTGTGTGCCGGCTAGAGTGGAGATGTGTACTGGCTAGAGCGAAGAGGTGTGCTGGCTAGAGCGTAGATGTGTGCTGTCGAGAGTTGAGCTGTGTCCTGGCTAGAGCGGAGATGTGTGCTGTCTAGAGCGGAGATGTGTTCTGCTGTGTGCTGTCTAGAGTGGAGATGTGTGCTGGCTAGAGCGGAGCTGTGTGCTGGCTAGAGCGGAGCTGTGTGCTGGCAAGAGCGGAGCTGTGTGCTGGCCAGAGCGGAGCTGTGTGCTGGCTAGAGCGGTGCTCTGTGCTGGCTAGAGCGGAGCTATGTGCTGGCCAGAGCGGAGCTGTGTGCTGGCTAGAGCGGAGCTGTGTAAGTCTGTCACTTAGTCAAAACATTACCATCTCTTGGCAGTCGGGTAAAATGGAGCATTAAAAGTTATTTGCCAGTTTCAAAGCGTAAATTCCTATGGAGAAATACGGGCAAGAAACTCCATGGTTACTCTTTTATAAAAATCTAAGCAAAACGCTGTCGCTTATGACTTGGCGTTTTCAAGGCAGGGGTCGTCTGCAAACCGTCTCTTTAGCCCTTAACACTAATAAGCATATAAATGACGCGAAGTTTTTTCGCTAATCACTGTTTTGTTACGCGACAGACAGAGACAGGCGCAGTTGGAGCGAGAGGGCACGATGTTTGACGTCGTTACGGAAGATTAGAGTTTTAAACAGTTGGAACAACTTTTTTTTTACAAGGTTTTATGGAACTACAAGTGTTTGCTAGAGATTTCGGTTGCGTGATCTTATATTGGACTAGCTTGTGCCCGCGACTTCGTCCGCTTGGAGTAGTGGTGCTCGGCTCCTATTGGTCTTAGCGTGAAGATATATAGCCTATAGCCTTCCTCAATAAATGGATTGTCTAACACTGAAAGAATTTTCAAATCGGACCAGTAGTTCCTGAGATTAGTAGCGTACGCAAAAAAAGTAACTTTTCTGGTTGATTTCTTACACCTTGTGTTCGAAAAACCCAAATATCTTACGGAACCCTATTTTTTTCCAAAATAAAATTTTACCTACTCGTGGATAATGTAGCTTTCGAATGGTGAAAGAATTTTTAAAATCGGCCCAGTAGTTTTTGAGCCTATTCATTACAAACAAACAAAGTTTTCCTCTTTATAATATTAGTGTAGATAACGATACCTATATTCAAATTATCCTATGTGTTTATCTAGTTTATATACACTATATCCGTCTTACTTATAAAAAAACTGTAATCTGAAGTTTAACCATTTCGTAAATTCGTAATCCAGGATTAAGCTACTAACTTAAGTTTGGATTAACGCTACACAGCATTTGTGAGTGAAAGTTTTGCTAATCCGTTTCTATAATATATTAGTAAGACTAGCTGATTCTGAAACGGAAAAACTTTATCATTCAAGATCTGTCAAAATGGAAAATAAAGTTTTTCATAATTTTGCCTTTATTTTATGTTTTTCTTCTAAATGTATATGACATGAATATGTTTGTTAAATTATTATATGTTAATATCATAAAAAACCGGCCAAGTGCGTGTCGGGCCACGCGCAGTAGGGTTCCGTAGTAGGTCTCAGTTAGTCGACTATAACTCTGTAACCGGTTAAGCCTACTTAGCCGTAATAGTTTTCCTTGTAAGTTCATTATATGTGCTACGTCTGTGATTTTTTTCACATTTCTAGGTACAGCCATTCAAAAGTTAGAGGGGGGGGTAACTCGTATCGAACAAAAAATTTCACTTAAAATCTAGATATTTCGCAAATGGCTCGCTTAACTGAAAAATAATCTTCACACACCCATAATATTTTTAAAAGACCTATCTAACGATACCCCACACGAAGGGGTACGCGAGAAAAAAAATATTCATCCCTACTTTACATGTTTGGGAGCTACCCTAAAAAAAAATATTTTTCAAAATTTTATTTTACCACTTTCTCGGCGTGATCAATATACATATTCATACCAAATTTCAGCTTTCTAATAACAAAAACCACGGAACTATGCCGCGGACAGACAGACAGACAGACAGACAGACGGACAGAGCGAAACTATAAGGGTTCCTTGTCGGACTACGGAACCCTAAAAAGTATTAAGAGTATGCTAATTATTGATATTATGTTTTGTGATATTCGTAAAAGTACAAAGTATAAATGACTAGCTGTACGCCCGCGGTTTCACCCGCGTAAACTACAACCCATGGCCAGCAGTGGGATAAAAAGTAGCCTATGTTACTCGTGGATAATGTAGCTTTCGAATGGTGAAAGAGTTTTTAAAATCGATTCAGTAGTTTTTGAGCCTATTCATTACAAACAAACATACAAACAAAGTTTTCCTCTTTATAATATTAGTGTAGATTAGTGTAGATAAAAAGTTTGGTGCAATCGGCTATTATTCTTACCGATAAGTACTGTCACTGTTATAGGCTAGTATACAAAAAAAAAATAATAAAAAAAACCTCATCGCAAAAATGCATTACATCATTTTGGAAAAGAGCTGATACTCTTACACAGCTAGACCGATATTAACCAAACATAGCTAAGAACTACCGCAAGGAAACTGGCTTTCAAATTAAAAAAACCGTATCGAAATCGGTCCATCCGTTTGAGAGCTACGATGCCACAGACAGATACACACACAGACAGACAAGAATCGACGTCAAACTTATAACACCCCTCTTTTTGCGTCGGGGGTTAAAAACAACATCTTAAGATGGCCCGCGGTCAGAAAGTAGGCACTCTCGAAGTGGTTATAAAAAATAACATTTACTTCGCAGCTGCGACCGAGAGATAGAGGCTTAGATCACTCTTTCTTACATGTACAGACGAGCAGAGAAATGTTTAGTATATTTTTAGGGTTAAGTTACGTACCCAAAGGGTAAAAATTAAATTAAAAGTTTTAAAAGTGTATCCCCCTACGCAAAAAAAACTTACAGGCGATTGCATCAAACTTTTTATCATTTATCTACACTAATATTATAAAGAGGAAAACTTTGTTTGTTTGTTTGTAATGAATAGGCTCAAAAACTACTTGGCCGATTTTAAAAATTCTTTCACCATTCGAATTATATTATTCACGAGTAACATAGGCTAAATTTTATTTTGGAAAAATAGGGTTCCGTAAGATATTTGGGTTTTTCGGACACAAGGTGTAAGAAATCAACCAGAAAAAATACTTTTTTTTGCGTACGCTACTATTCTCAGGAACTACTGGTCCGATTTGAAAATTCTTTCAGTGTTAGATAGCCCATTTATTGAAGAAGGCTATAGGCTATATTTCATCACGCTAAAACCAATAGGAGCGGAGCACCACTATTCCACGCGGACGAAGTCGCGGGCAGAAGCTAGTACTTTATACTTTTACGAAAATCACAAAACATGATATCAATAATAAGAACACTTTTACTTTTTATCCAAGTGGGTTTAGAAGTCCTCTTGACGCGTGTGAAACCGTAAGCTAAAGCTAGTTTTATTATATTAGTATAGGACAAAGAATTTGCATTGCTATTCAACGTAGCAATGCTGCCAGTCTTCTGGGCACATTACCAGATGATAGCGATGTGGAGGAATATTTTGACGCTTAACCTTGACGTGTTCCTCTAGGTGGTTTTTTTTTTGTATTTTATATTCATTGTTTTAGCATATATGTTGTAGTAGTAGTTTTTAATCTTTAGCCTTAAGTAGTTTAAATTTAAAATCATGTATATCGTGTAAAATTCTGAATAAACCTACATAAAGTTAAAAAAAAATTAAAAATATAATTAGTAAGTATAGAGATAGACGGAAGCTATAAGATGGCTTATTATCCGATAGGCTTTTTATCCGGGCGCGTTAAGTACTTATTCGAGACCCGGGTCACACCAAAGGATAAAGAATAGAAGACATAATATACTTGGTCTTTTTTTTCTTCCTTTTTTGTATTTTTATCCGTAAAAAGAGGGGTGTTATAAGTTTGACGTCGATGTTTGTCTGTATGTGGCATCGTAGCTCTCAAACAGATGGACCGATTTTGATGCGGTTTATTTGAAAAGCCACTTTCCTTGCGGTGGTTCTTAGCTATGCTTAGTTAATACCGGTTGAGCAATGTAAGTGTATCAGCTCTTTTTAAAAATGATGTAAGGCATTTTTGCGAAGGGTGTCTTTAAAATTTAAAATTTTTGCTTGTATATTTATAGTTTTAGCATATAAAATATGATGTAGTAGTAGTTTTTAATCTGTAGCCATAAGTAGTTTTAGGGCGGATTCGACCAAACTGGAATAAATTTTATTCTCGGCGTAGATCGCTTATCACTCGAGAATAAATCAATTTCACGTTTAACCAACTACAATTCGAGGAATAACGAGTCTATTCGGGAATAGTCACTATACCACCAGTTTGCGTGGAATAAGAAGTTTATTCAAGGAATAATAAAATGGTGTCCTATTGACTTATGCTGTCATTTTAATTCACTGACATTTTTATTTTTATTTTTTTTATTTATTTAAAGGGCTTTGTCGCTTGGCAGTTACTTTTCCACGCTATAATACGACAAATTAGAGTTGATATGAGTTATGCTACTGCACCCTCCCGTTTGTAGAGCAATTTTTTTTGGCCGCGTATTACATTCGTTCACATTCACTTCGCTATTCGTGAGTAGCTTATCCAAGTAAAGCTATACGCTGGATTGCATGGAAAAACGACTTATGATTTACTCAAGAATAAAATCGTGGTATATATTATTTTCCGCATAGTTATTCTTGTATAAATTCAGGTTTGGTCGAATCTACCCTTAAGCATGTAAATATAGATAATTTTACCAATCTTAAATACTTAAATACAAAAATGATAATGTTATTAAACTTTGACAATACTAACACTTTTGCACCCCACTGTACCTTCGACCCCCGGTCTGCTTGACCACTGATAAGCTGGTAGCCTACACAAACACTTACTCTAACCCTCTAGTGTCCTTACCCTCTCTTAAGACGAGGGGGTGGGCAGTATTGTAAGTGTACTAAAGAAATAGCGAGCAAAAAGTTGATAGAAAAAAATTTAAATATCAATAATAAATTATTCTTTAATAGTAACCAGTTACAGAAACAGGAGGAGCTCGTGGCTAAGTAACAGCCGCATGGTTCGACCGAACAAGGTTAAGCTGTACTTGGCGCGGTCGGTCCGTGGATGGGTGACCATCTTTGTCATAGCGAGACTCCTCCGTGCCTCGGAAAGCACGTCAAGCTGTTGGTCCTGGTCGTCATTTGTATATCTTTGACAGTCGTTACGGGTAGTCAGAAGCCAGAAAGTCTGACAACTAGTCTTACCAAGGGGTACCGTGTTACCCGGAAACTGGGTTGTGGAGGTCAGATAGGCAATCGCTCCATGTAAAACACTGGTAGCTGCATCCGGTTAAGACTGGAAGCCGACCCCAACATAGTTGGGAAAAGGCTAGGCAGATGATGAGTAACCAGTTACAGAAAAAGAAATAAAAATCTTTATTCGTAACTGGTTACGAAAAACAGTTACGAAGCTGGACCAAAGGGAGAATCTATGTTTGTTTCTCTTTCATGCCAAAACTACTCAATCGATTTGGATGAAATTTGGTGCACACATAGTTTATAACCTGGATTAACGCATAGGATACTTTTTATATTTATGCGGGTGAAACCGCGGGAAATGACTATCTGCAAATAATTCAACACCACTTTTGATAAGATAATAGTTAGCATTAGAAAAAAATAGTTATTTATCTATTAGATATAATTTCTATCATTCTAGTAGCGTCATCAATATTTTTCAATAAATATATATATTATATTTATTGTTGTATTTATATATATATATTATATATAGTTGTATAGATATTATATTACTTGTATATAACTACATAGTATAAAACAAAGTCGCTTTCTCTGTCCCTATATCCCTATGTATGCTTAAATCTTTAAAACTACGCAACGAATTTTGATGCGGTTTTTTAATAGATAGAGTGATTAATGAGGAAGGTTTTAGTATATAATTTGTCAAGTTTTTGTATCCATTAGCTAAAATATCGCAGGCGAAGCCGCTGGCGGGAAGCATACATAGGGATATAGGGTCAGAGAAAGCGACTTTGTTTTATACTATGTAGTGATAAACTAGCTCTCCGCCTGTGGCTTCAAACGCGCGGGCTATAAGAATTAAAGTTAAAAATGTCAGAGTTTCATACAAATTTACGGATAGAATTTCGGAAAATCCTTTCTTATCGGATGCCTACGTAAAACAAAGCACACACCCTCCAAATTTCAGGTCTCTACGATCAGCGGTTTAGGCTGTGCGTTGATCCGTCAGTCATTCAGGACAAAGCATTTTATATGTATAGATATGGGATTACCTACACGTCACATCATTTTTTATCAATCACACTTATCAAGATAATTGAACACACAAATAGAACTAATTAAATATCTACTTACATTAGCACTCCGCGCTTCACAATACTATCACTATTTATTCATAAACAATTGGTCCACTTGACGTCCGTACGTCATTGCAACGAGATAACTACCAGCTATGCTGGTGACAGACACACAGACACTAACAGCTGAGGTAATCGTTCAAAATTCAAAAGTCATTTATTCAAATTAGGCTGAAAATCAGCACTTTTTGAACGTCAATTTACAAGAGACAGCCACCAAAACGCCCGCCCTTCACCACTTCCTATGTGTTGTTGCTGGGAAGAAGAAGTGGCGCAACAAACTCCTCAGCACAGTTCGAAAGAGATGCCGCGACCCTAGAACGCAAGGGCTGAGGAAGGAACATGGATGGGTTTTAGTCAGTAAGAGTCTGACACTCCCACCCGCTCCGACCGCCGTACTGACACCCATAGCTCGCCGTTCTATATTTGAAATTGAACTTTTTTTTCTTTCTACCCTCATAGAATCACATCAAAAAATACTTGTTCCATATTTGAAATTGTATTTTTTTTTCTTTCTACCGCCATTAGTTACTTCAAAAAATAATTGTTCCATATTTAAGTTGTACTATTTTTTCTCTTTCTACCCTCGTAGAATCACTTCAAAAAATTTATGTGTTTTTGTATTCATACAGTTGAGAAATGAATTCTATCTTTAGGGTTCCGTACCAAAAGTGGTAAAAGGAACCTTTATGGTTTCACTTCGTCTGTCTATCTGTCCGTCTGTCACAGCCAATTATTTCTGGAACTACTCATGCTATTTGACTTGAAATTTGGAACAGTTATAAAGAACGATTGTACATGAGTATTGCAAATGAAAAACCGGCCAAGTGCATGTCGGGCCACGCACAGTAGGGTTCCGTAGTAGGATTTAGTTAGGCGACTATAACTCTGTAACCGGTTGAGCCTACTTAGCCGTGATAGTTTTCCTTGTAAGTTCATTACATGTGCTACGTTTGTGAATTTTTTCATATTTCTAGGTACAGCCATTCGAAAGTTAGAGCCTCTAACTTTTGACGTACAGTAATTCAAAAGTTAGAGGGGGACGCTCGCATCGAACAAAAAATTGCACTTAAAAGCTAGATATTTCGCAAATGGCTCACTTAAACGAAAAATTGTCTGGACACATACCTACATAATATTTTTGAAACACCTATACCTACCACCCTAACGATATCTCACATGAAGAGATACGCGTGAAAAATATATTCATCCTCATTTTACGTGTTTGGGAGCTACCCAAAAAAAAATATTTTCAATTCAATTTTATTTTATAATATAGATATCTATACAAAATTTAAGCTTTGTACTACCAAGAACCTTTGAGCTATGCCGCGGACAGACAGACGGACATGGCGAAACTGTAACGGTTACTTGTCGACTACGGAACCCTATAAAACTCATTATTATTTTTACTTGTATTCAAGCAGGGTCGCGTGCTAAAATCAGCTTATCTTCAAGATAAAAAATACGTTTTGATTTGAGATTAAAAAAAATATTTATCTTAGAAATTAATCAAAACAACTGATTTAATATAAATTGGGGATTTTAATTATTTTAATGATAAAACCAAAATGGTACGCCGAGCTGTTGTCGTGTTGTTGGCGCTCGTAGCGGCCGTTGCAGGTAAATAAAAGTTCTTCGTTCTAAACGATTTTACGAAAAAAATTAACAAAATCATAACCTATTTATTTTAATTTCCCCACATAGATAAATAAAATGCATTTTTAGAGCATGAAATTGATATAAATGCGCCATCCTTACGCCATTAATTTCTGTGGCAGAATTAGAACAAAATAGGTCACGACTTTGTTGAAATTTTTCGTACAACCAATTGGTATAGTATAGTCCTTACTCCTTACTAATATTATAAATGCGAAAGTAACTCTGTCTGTCTGTCTATCTGTTACGCTTTCACGCCAAAACTACTGGACCGATATAAATGAAATTTGGCACAGAGATAGAATAAACCCTGAGGAACAACATAGGCTACTTTTTACCCGGGTGCGCTAAGTAGTTCCCTCGGGATGCGGGTGAAACCGCGGGAAACAGCTAGTAGACTATAATCCTATTTATATCATACTAGCTACCCGTCCCGACTTTGCACGGGTAGCTTATGTTACTCAGGGTGAATGTAGCTTTCCAATGGTGAAAGAATTTTTTAAATCAGCACAGTAGTTTTGAGCTTATTCATTACAAACATACACACAAAAATACAAATCTTTCCTCTTTGTGCGTGAGGGTGTATATATGTATGTTTGTGTCTCTTTCACTCAATAACTACTGAACGGATTTGGATGAAATTTGGTACAAACATAGTTTCCTAACCTGGATTAACACAGGATACTTTTCATTCGGCAAGAGGAGCTCGTGGCTAAGTAACAGCCGCACGGTTCGACCGATCAAAGGTTAAGCTGCGCTTGGCGCGGTCGGTCCGTGGGTGGGTGACCATCTATGTCATAGCGAGACTCCTCCGTGCCTCGGAAAGCACGTTAAGCTGTTGGTCCCGGTTGTCATTTGTACATCTTTGACAGTCGTTACGGGTAGTCAGAAGCCAGAAAGTCTGACAACCAGTCTTACCAAGGGGTACCGTGTTACCCAGTAACTGGGTTGTGGAGGTCAGATAGGCAGTCGCTCCATGTAAAACACTGGTACTCAGCTGCATCCGGTTTAGACTGGAAGCCGACCCCAACATAGTTGGGAAAAGGCTAGGCAGACGATGACTTTTCATTCGGGTTCGCGAAGAAGTTCCCTCAGGAAACTGTATAACTTAAAGCTGAAGGGTTTGTATGTCTGTCTTACGAGTCGATACAACACTTTTGCATGTCATAGTTAAGCAAAAAACCGGCCAAGTGCGTGTCGGGCCACGCGCAGTAGGGTTCCGTAGTAGGTCTTAGTTAGTCGACTATAACTCGGTAACCGGTTAAGCCTACTTAGCCGTGATAGTTTTCCTTGTAAGTTCATTACATGTGCTACGTCTTTGATTTTTTTCACATTTCTAGGTACAGCCATTCAAAAGTTAGAGGGGGGGGTAACTCGTATCGAACAAAAAATGTCACTTAAAATCTAGATATTTCGCAAATGGCTCGCTTAACTGAAAAATGGTCTTCACACACCATAATATTTTTGAAAGACCTATCTAACAATATCCCACACGAAGGGGTACGCGAGAAAAAAAATATTCATCCCTACTTTACATGTTTGGAAGCTACCCTAAAAAAAAAAAATTATCAAAATTTTATTTTACCACTTTTTCGGCGTGTTAAATATACATATTCATACCAAATTTGAGCTTTCTAATAACAAAAACCACGGAGCTATGCCGCGGACAGACAGACAGACGGACAGAGCGAAACTATAAGGGTTCCCTGTCGGACTACGGAACCCTAAAAACCGGCCAAATGCTAGTTGTATATATATAAATACAGTCCATAAAAGAAATATGATTTTCCAACTTTTTTCATTCCCAATACGTATGGATAATCGCTCTTTATAACTGTTCTTAATTTCAAGTCGATAGCATTAGTAGTGCCTGAAACAATCATGTGTGATAAAATTCAAAATTCAAATGTTTTTATTTCAAATAGGTCTTTGCAGGCACTTACGAAACGTCAAGCTAGTTGCACGGTTCCAAGGAGTGGGTCTTATGGAGAAGAACCGGCAAGAAACACCATAGATACTCTTTTTAAAAGGAAATGTTTCCAATAGTCTTTTTACAGTACAGGTTATCTCTGAGAAAGTTATACGATTCAAATGATGCTATACAAAAAAAAAATAAAAACAATTAAATATATATAGATAGACAGACAGACAGACAGACGAAGTGAAACCGTAAAGGTTTCTTTTTACCATTTTTGGTATGAAACCTAAAAATCGCAAATTACAAGAGAAAATCAAATTTATTTTCTCTTTTTAATGTTTCAAATATAGGTTATACTCGGATTAAAAGAAATACGTACCCTATAATCGTTTTCATCTATATCCATACTTAATTTCATCTAAATCGGTCGAGCCGTTAAAACGGCTACGCTCTGTTTCCTACGCTTTCACGGTAAACCGTGAAAGCGTAGGAAACATACAAACTCATTTTTGCATCTATACTATAATATATTAATATAATGAAGCTGAAGAGTTTGTTTGTTTGAACGCGCTAATCTCAGGAACTACTAGAACGATTTGAAAAATTCTTTCACTGTTAGATAGCCCATTTATTGAGGAAGGCTATAGGCTATATTTCATCACGCTAAAACCAATGGGAGCGGAGCACCACTATTCCACGCGGACGAAGTCGCGGGCAGAAGCTAGTTTATAATATTAGTGAACTAGCTATCTGCCAGCGGCTTCGCCCGCGTTGTGTGTCTATACGAATTCGAATAAAAAATGACAGAGTTTCCCCCCTTTTTCACCCCCTTAGGAGTAGAATTTCGGAAAATCCTTTCTTGTCGAACACCTACGTCATACAAAGAACACACCCTCCAAGTTTCAGGTCTCTACGATCAGCGGTTTAGGCTGTGCGTTGATCCGTCAGTCATTCAGGACGAAACATTTTATATGTATCTATAGATAGATAGATCTAGGTATTACATTTTTTTGTTATCATTATGCAGTATAGTACGTCATTATTTTAATCATTTGTTTGTCATAGGTACGTGAAAATTTAATCAGATAGATAGGTAATTAAATTGATCTAGATCTGTATTTAATTACCTATATCAATGAATAAATTTCTCTATCTATGTCTAGGTTTGTAGAAAAACATATTTTAATGTAGGTAGGTATCTACATATATTGATAAAACAGATAATAATTATTTTCTATTTTTAAGGCACGTGGACACAAAACAAAATGGCGTCGCTTAATAGTAGCATTGTTTAGTTTTAAAGTAGTGGAAACAAGTTTGCGCCTGTGTAATCCAAAAGTAACACTTTCAATGCTTGTCATTACACTATCGTCTATTGTATTAATTTACTTTTAAACATTTATATGTAGAAGATAGGTAGAGAAAAGAGGAAAACTACTTACGAGTCTTGCCAAGTTATGTGCCGACTATTGTAGATTGATAAACAAGGGGATAAAATGACCCATTTTATATTAGACTAGTTTTCCGCCAGCGGCTTCGCCCGCATAGGCTAAACGAATTCAAATTAAATATGACAGAGTTTCATACAACTTTGCCTCCCTTTTTTACCCCCTTAGGGGTTTCGGAAAATTGTCTCTTATCGTATGCCTACGTCATACAAAGAACACACCCTCCAAGTTTCAGGTCTCTACGATCAGCGGTTTAGGCTGTGCGTTGATCCGTCAGTTATTCAGGACAAAGCATTTTATATGTATAAATATTTTAGGACGGTTTCCAGTCTAACCTGATGACCTGAGTATCAGTGTTTTACATGGAGCGACTGCCTATTTGACATCCATAACCTAGTGACCGGGTAACACGTTACCCCTTGGTAAGACTGGTTATCAGACTTTCTGACTTCTAACTACTTGTAACGACCGTTAAAGATGTACAAGTGATAGCCGGGACCTAATGCTCAACGTGCTTTCCGAGGCACGGAAGAGTCTCGGTAAGGCATAGATGCTCAACTATTCACGGACTGACCGTGCCAAACCCAGCTTAACCTTTAATCGATCGACCCGTGCGGCTGTCACTTAGCCACGAGCTCCTACGAAGTTGGTTTTAATAAATGGTATCTGTTTTATTCTTTAGCCGTACCAGCGGAGTTTGACCCCATTATCTCCAAGTTGGACCCAGAAGGCCTGCGATATGGCTACATCAGGGACGATGAGGGTATCCCCCACCTCGTGGACTCGTGGATCAAGGCTAGTGACCTTCGGAACATGGCCAGATACAACCCTGATACTGATAACCAGTATCACCTCTATACCAGGTAAGTGGTTGACAAAACCAACATCATCATCAGCCTATATATTGTCCCACTGCTGGGCACAGGCCTCTTCTCATATAGATAAGGCATGAGCATTGATCACCACGTGCGCTCAAGGCAGATTGGTGATTTCAGACTTTTAAGTCCAGGTTTCTTCACGATGTTTTCCTTCACCGTTAGTCAGTGGTGTCTAAGATATACTTAGAAAGTACATATGATTTTTGGGGACTCATAGCTAAGTAACAGCAGTGCAGATCGATAGATAAGCAAGGTTAAGCTGCGCTAGCCGTGGTCAGACTACGGATGGTGACCGTTTTCTTAACATAGCGAGAGCCCTCCGTGCCTCAGAGAGCACGTGGCGCTGTCGGTCCTGCGCCTGATCTCTCCCCGGTCGTGTCTGGTTGCCAACCCATCGGACTACGAGAGTGAGGGAATAGAGAGTGCACCTGTGTCTGCAAGCGTGCGTGCACTATAATATCTCCTGCGTATCTAGCTAGTGATTGGTCTAGAGGAAGTCGGTCTGGAGATACAGGTGCTTTAACCACTAGGATAACAATTTTATATCTTTGCATAAATTAATATTTTTCCTCTTATTCCCAGGTCCAACCCCCTGATCAGCCAGCCCATAGTCCAGGGTAACACCGCCCTCCTCTCCGCCAGCAACTTCAACCCTTCCAGGCGTACCATTATCTTAATCCACGGTTTCTTGGGTAACATCCTCAGCGGGTTCAACACTGTTCTCGTACCTGGTAAGTTAGATAAGATATCATCATCTGCCTAGCCTTTTCCCAATTATTTTGGGTTTGACTTCCAGTCGAACTGAATTTAGCGTGCCAGTGTTTTACATGGAGCTACTGCCTATCTGACCTTCACAACCCAGTTACCGAGTAACACGATATCTCTTGGTAAGACTGGTTGTCAGTTTCTGGCTTCTGACTACCAGTAACGACTGTCAAAGATCTACAAATGACTGACGGGACCAACAGCTTAACGTGCTTTGCGAGGCACAGAAGAGTTTCGGTATGATGGTCACCCATCCACGGACCGACCGCGCCAAGCGCAGCTTAACCTTTGATCGATCGACCCGTGCGGCTGTTACTTAGCCACGAGCACCTCTGTTTGTATTATTTGAAGCCACAAAAATTAAGACACTTCTCATTTCCCGTGGTTTCGTTTCGTTAATTCAACATAAACTGGACTTTGATCTCAAACATTCACGCATTACGGTACATAATAGGTCAGCAATTACTTATGTGGTTTTTCTTTGTATTATAATAAGACCCTGTTATTTCTGAGAGTGACTTATTTATAAATAAATGTTATTTTTCCAGCTTTCCTATTGGCTGGTGACGTAAACGTGATCGTAGTGGACTGGGGCGCAGGCGCTCACTTCGGTTTCAACGGTATCAGCTCTGGTAAGTTTTAAACCATCATCAGACCCTTTTTAGAAAGAAAGGAAAATATTTTATTGGCACAAAACTTTTAAGTGTATGAGAAATCATCAAATGACCTCCCATTGTGAGTGGGGCGGGAGGGAGTGTCAGATTCTTACTGACTAAAACCCATACATGTTCCTTCATTTGACCTTTGCGTTCTAAGGTCGTAGTAAGTCTTTTGAAATACGAGTATCCCAGCAACAACATCATCAACACCCCTATCAGCAACCCAAACCACATCGTTTTTTTTTTAATTAAATTAATTATTCAAATATACAATTAAACTAATTTCATTGAAACCTTGCCTTGACAATAACGAACACAAAAAAAATGAATTATCCGATTAGGTGTAATCGTTCGGGAATTATGCGCGGCGATTCATATATTTTAAGTGACTAAGGGCGGATTCGACCAAACTGGAATACATTTTATTCTCGGCGTAGATCGCTTATCACTCGAGAATAAATCAATTTCACGTTTAACCAACTACAATTCGAGGAATAACGAGTCTATTCGGGAATAGTCACTATACCACCATTTTGCGTGGAATAAGAAGTTTATTCAAGGAATAATAAAATGGCGTCCTATTGACTTATGCTGTCATTTTAATTCACTGACATTTTTATTTTATTTTTTTAAATTTATTTAAAGGGCTTTGTCGCTTGGCAGTTACTTTTCCACGCTATAATACGACAAATTAGAGTTGACATGAGTTATGCTGCTGCACCCTCCCGTTTGTAGAGCAATTTTTTTTGGCCGCGTATTACATTCGTTCACATTCACTTCGCTATTCGTGAGTAGCTTATCCAAGTAAAGCTATACGCTAGATTGCATGGAAAGACGACTAATGATTTACTCAAGAATAAAATCGTGGTATATATTATTTTCCGCATAGTTATTCTTGTATAAATTCAGGTTTGGTCGAATCTACCCTAAGTCGAATTAGGTTAATCTGTAATGGCAATGATAAATAAATAAAAATAAATAAAATAAAATATTTATTTATATTTAGAAGCTTTGAAATAAATAGCTGTTAATGACTAGATTAATTGTGTGCTCAATCTAGTCGACTTTTTGATTGTCATGAAATGGTGACAAACACGATACTATTAAACAAATTGTTCTAAGTCAATCTTTGCATTTTTCAAATATCCACCTTACGTGCTTAATGTTACGGTTCGTTTTTGATCGCCTAGAGGAAATGTACTTATTTCATTTGCGATAGTAGTGGGAAGCTCTATTTAACTCTTTCTTATTCAATAATCTATCTCTTTCATATTGAGCATGACGTCACTGACATGTCTTTTGTTTTGAATCAAATTCGAATAGTTTTTAGTGTTTTATATTTTTCTCTTTCTTATACATTAATCTGTCTCTTTCATTTTGAGCATGACGTCATGGACACGTCTTTTGTTTAAATTTAAAATATCGAACTAGAAAGTTATTTTTGTCTCTTTCTGATCATCAATCTATCTCTTTCATTTCGAGCATGACGTCATTGACATGTCTTTTGTTTTCTTTTGGTTTAAAATATAAAATTGTTAAACAATTTGGATTTTTAATATAAGTTCTAATATTTTTTACTACACTACGCACTTTTGATTGCAAATCCTTTGAATTGATTTGGCAAATACTTTTCTCCTTTTCGAGTTCCGTACTCAAAGAGTAAAAGCGCTGTCTGTCCGTCCGTCTGTCTGTCACCAGACTGTATCTCAAGGACCGCGATAGCTAGACTATTGAAATTTTCACAAACTATGTATTTCTGTTGCCGCTATAACGACAAATACCAAAAACAAAATGAAATAAATATTTAAAGGGGGCTCCCATACAACAAACGCGTTTTTTTTTGCCATTTTTACAGATACCGGTACAGAATCCTTCGTGAGCGAGTCCGACTCGCACTTGACTGCTTTTTTTTCTTTTCTTTCTAATCTCCTCATGTTTTCAGGTCGCAGTGTGGGCCGCTTCATCACCTGGTTGAACCAGGCTTCTGGTGCCTCAGTGAACAACTACCATATCCTGGGCTACAGTGTCGGAGCTCACCAGGCTGGTATAGTCGGCAGGAGTCTTAATGGAGAAGCTAGCTACATCACCGGTAAGGAATAATCTATAATACTAGCTTCCCGCCAGCGTCTTCGCCCGCGATATTTTAGCCAATGGATACAAAAACTTGACAAATTATATACTAATACCTTCCTCATTAATTACTCTATCTATTAAAAAAAACCGCATCAAAATCCGTTGCGTAGTTTTAAAGATTTAAGCATACATAGGGATATAGGGACAGAGAAAGTGACTTTGTTTTCTACACTAATACTATAAAGAGGAAAACTTTGTTTGTTTGTTTGTTTGTAATGAATAGGCTCAAAAACTACTGGACCGATTTTAAAAATTCTTTCACCATTCGAAAGCTACATTATCCACGAGTAACATAGGCTAAATTTTATTTTGGATAAAAATAGGGTTCCGTAAGATATTTGGGTTTTCTACCACTATTCCACGCGGACGAAGTCGCGGGCAGAAGCTAGTATACTATGTAGTGATAATAAAGCTGAGAGTTTGTTTGAACGTTTGAACGCGCTAATCTCAGGAACTACGGGTACGATTTTAAAAATTATTTCAGTGTTAGATAGTCCATTTATCGAGGAAGGCTATAGGCTATATATCATCACGCTAAGACCAATAGGAGCGGTGCACCACTATTCCACGCGGGCAGAAGCTAGTCTATAATATAAAAATTAATCGCTGAATGTGTTGCTAAGCGCAAATCTCGAGAGCAGCTGAACCGATTTCGATGAAATTTGGTACGGAGATAGAAGGGAACCTAGAAACTAGTTAATATTATAAACGTCTAGCTGTTTCTCGCGGTTTCACCCGCATCGCGAGGAAACGACTTCGCGCACCCGGGTAAAAAGTAGCCTATATGTTAATCCGGGTCATAAACTATGTGTGTACCAAATTTCATCCAATTCTGTTCAGTAGTTTTTGCGTGAAAGAGTAACAAACATATATCCACACATCCATTATATTCTTACAAATTTTCGCGTTTATAATATTAGAAGGATTTAAATAAGAGATAGATTTTTTCAATCGACTTTATTAACCGTCTTCAAAAAAGGAGGTTCTGTATTCGACCTATATGTATGTATGGTGTGTAAGTATGTTTGTATGATATGGATATGTTGTGTGGCTGGGGAGTTTGTTGCGCCACTTCTTCTTCCCAGCAACAACACATAGGAAGTGGTGAAGGGCGGGCGTTTTGGGGGCTGTCTCTTGTAAATTTGACGTTCAAAAAGTGCTGATTTTCAGCCTAATTTGAATAAATGACATTTGAATTTGAATATGTCCGCGATTTTCTCAAAAACTACTACGATCCAATTTGAAAGGAGTTTTCCGTATTTTAATGCATATTTTTACATGTTCAACTTTTCCTATTCATTAACCAGATGTTTTTCTTCTTAGCAATGGACCCAGCTGACCGCTGGATCGCCAGCCAGGCGCTCAAAGCCAATGACGCGGTCTACACCGAGGTTATTCACACCAACATCGGTAACATTGGGGTTGAAGCACCCTGCGGTGACGTGGACTTCTACCCTAATGGTGGTATCAACATGCCTGGCTGTGCCACCGCTCTTTGTGATCATTACCGGTGAGCTATGAAAGTGTAGATGTCAGATTTTTTTTTAAAGTATTTTTTTGGGGTTCCGTAGTCGATAAGAGACTCTTAACGTCTTACTTATAAAATTCCGATTAATTTTTAATCTGCTACTTGGTAACGGAATAGCAAAAATCTCACTCATCAATGGTGATTAACGTTAATTCAAACTTTAGTTAGTAGTTTAATCCTGGATTACGACCCTAAGTAAGGATTAGGTGAGATTTTTTTAAACTTCAGATTAAAGGTTTTTATAAGTAAAACGGTTAAAAGAGTCCCCGCAGACCACAGAGTTGCTATCGGCCGATAAATTCAAATTCAATTCAAATAAATGTGTGTGAATTATTAATGTGTGCAAGAGCGTAAATTGTAACGATTCATATCTTCATACTGATTAAGAAACCGACCAAATTGTGAATTGTGGAGCTCGTGGCTAAGTAACAGCCGCACGGTTCGACCGATCAAAGGTTAAGCTGCGCTTGGCGCGGTCGGTCCGTGGACGGGTGGCCATCTATGTCATACCGAGACTCCTCCGTGCCTCAGAAAGCACGTAAAGCTGTTGGTCCCGGTTGTCATTTGTACATCTTTGACAGTCGTTACGGGTAGTCAGAAGCCAGAAAGTTTGACAACCAGTCTTACCAAGGGGTATCGTGTTACCCGGTAACCGGGTTGTGGAGGTCAGACAGGCAGGCGCTCCATGTAAAACACTACTCAGCTGCATCCGGTTTAGACTGGAGGCCGACCCCAACATAGTTGGGAAAAGGCTAGGCAGATAATGATAAGAAACCGACCAAACTATCGGCCGATAGAAAGTCTGTGATCTGCGAGGACACTTATGTTTTGCCATGTCCGTCCGTCTGTCTGCAGCATAGAACTTATTAGTACTAGAAAGCTAAACTTTGGTATAGATATGTACTATGTATTGATCACGCTGACAAAGTGGTAAAATAAAATTATGAAAAATATATTTTTAGGGTACCTTACACGTAAAGTGGGGATGAATATTTTTTTCTCATGTATCCCATCGTGTTATATCCATCATTGGATTGGTCTTTCAAAAATATAAATTTAAGTATGCGATGACCATTTTTCAATTTAGGGATCCATTTGCAAAATATCAAGCTTTAAAATGCATATTTTTGTTCGGTTCGAGCGTCCTCCCCTCTAACTTTTGAATGGCTGTATCTAGAAATGTGAAAAAAAATCGCAGACGTAGCACATGTAATGAACTTACAAGGAAAACTATCAAGGCTAAGTAGGCTTAACCGGTTACAGAGTTATAGTCGATTAACTAAGACCTACTACGGAACCCTACTGCGCGTGGCTCGACACTCGCGTTTTTTTCTAATTTTTTTTTCTGATGTCCAGGTCCTATTTCTACGTTGGTGAAGCCTTAGCCACCGGTGGTTTCACGGGAATCGAATGCGCTACCCTCCAAGACGCTAAAGCTGGTACCTGCAACCTTTCTGGCAGACTTCAAATGGGAGGGCTTACTCCTAAGACTGGGTATGTATTGATAAACTACTAACAGATGAGATTTTTAATAATAATTTACAAGACAAGTAATTGTTTACATAAACAAAAATGTTTTAGTACCAGCTATTTCCCACGGTTTCACCCGCGTTCCGGGGGAACTACTTCACGCACCCGGATAAAATGTAGCCTAAAACCTTCTCCAGGGTCCTCTCTATCTCCGCACCAAATTTCAGCCAAATCGGTCAAGCCGTTTTCATGCTATGTCGTGACAACGGAAAACGGGTTTCATTTTTATATAAATATAGATAGAAGATAGATTTACAATAAAACTTACAATAGCAATGAGACTTTTCTTAAGTCATAACAGATCTTTCTAAGTATATCTTAGACGTCACCGACTAACGGTGAAGGAAAACATCGTGAGGAAACCTGGATATAAAAAGTCTGAAATCGCCAATCCGCCTTGAGCGCACGTGGTGATCAATGCTCGTGCCTTCTCTGTGTGAGAAGAGGATTGTGCCCAGCTGTGGGACGATATATAGGGTAATGATGATTATAATGGCTCAAAAAAAAAAACAAAAATGGAAAACTACTAAGTAATACAGGACGTCAAAAAATTCCTCCTCATCGCGGTCAACTGGGAGCGTACCCAAGCGGCTGGCTGCATTGCCGCGTTGGATAGCTATGCTTATCCTTTGGCCAAAGTAGCAGCCAGCCTTTGGGTCTCGAGAAGCGTCAATCAGTCGCCTGGATATTTCCTTTAATAAATCCTAACTTGTATTATAAATGAGAAAGTTTGTGAGTATGTAAGTTTGTAACTCTTTTACGAAAAACTACTGAACGGATTTGGATGAAATTTGGTACAGGAATAGTTTAAAACCTGGATTAAATAAAGAATACTACTTTTGTAAAAAAAATATCTTAATCTTATGTAAATATTCTTTACAAAGCTCAACCGATCGTGATGAAATTTATCATGAGGAACATTTTTTATGCGAACTTTATTTTCTTTTTAACAGGGCGAGTGGCATTTACTACGTGCCAACCAACGGATCCCCCCCCTTCTCACAAGGTTAAGCAAAGATGGCTGACGTGAAGAAATTCAACGACCTATAACTAAAAAAATATTCATTAAAAATCTCTCTAGTGTATTTTGTTTTTTTTTTCTTAACTCAAATTCGAAAACTCGTATAACGAACTTCAAAGGCAAACTATCACGGCTTAGGGCCAAAACAGACGGTTACCTAATCCGAGAATTATTGTGTTATCCACTTCTTGTCCAACCCCGGATTGTTAATCGACTGTTTTAGGAATAAAAAACCCAAATGATAAGGTATCCATTGTGAGACAGAAGTTTGAATTTATGGTAAACAGCTGTTTTGAGTTGATCGGAGTGTTATCTTGTAGGTGAACTTGGGCCTTAGTAGGTTTACCGGTTACAGAGTTAGAGTCGACCAAATAAAACGTATTACGGAACACTATTGCGCGTGGCCCGTACGCACTTGGCCGATTTTACAAATCTTACAAATATATCTATACCTACATATAAAATGCTTTGTCCTGAATGACTGACGGATCAACGCGCAGCCTAAACCGCTGATCGTAGAGACCTGAAACTTGGAGGGTGTGTTCTTTGTATGACGTAGGCATCCGATAAGAAAGGATTTTCCGAAATTCTACCCCAGAGACGGTGAGAAAGAGAGGGCAAAATTTGTTTGAAAATCAGACATATTGAATTCGTGTAGCCTTCGCGGGCGAAGCCGCTGTCGGAAAGCTAGTTATTTTATTCAATCGGCCGATAGATAATAAATTGTAAGAAAGAGATAAAGTATGAAGGCGTGGCTTACATCTGAACCATTTCTTACAGAACTTGCTTTTGTTAGAGAGAGATAGAACAATATTATCAGCTGGCCTTTCATTTAAAATTAGCAGGACTGACATTTGTACGTTTAAAACCGTCTTACGTATAAAAATCCTGTAATCTAAAGTTTAACCATTTCTCACCTAATCATTACTTCACGTCGTAATCCAGGATTAAGCTATGTACTTAAGTTCGGATTAACTCTAAACAGCATTTATGAGTAAGATTTTTTTAACCCGTTGCTAAGCGGCAGATTAAAAATAAATTAAATATCTTCTTTGGACAATTTCACACAGCGCCATCTAGCCCCGAAGTAAGCAATGCAAGCAAGCATGCTTGTGTTTTGGGTGCTAGCTTAACGGATATACTTTTTAAATACATACATAGTAACACCCAGACCCGTCATAGAAATTAAAATTCGTCATTTCAATTTCTGCCCGGCCGGGAATCGAACCCGGGACCTCTTGCGTGGTATTCACTGCATGTTGACCACTGGACCACTCAGGTCGTCAAAAATTAAACTTTATAAGTAAGGCGGTGAATATTGTACATCCTACTAATCCTTACTATCCTTACTAATATTATAAATGCGAAAGTAACTCTGTCTGTCTGTCTGTTACGCTTTCACGCCAAAACTACTAGACCGATATAAATGAAATTTGGTACAGAGATAGAATAGACCCTGAGGAACAACATAGGCTACTTTTTACCCGGGTGCGCTAAGTAGTTCCTTCGGGATGCGGGTGAAACCGCGGGAAACAGCTAGTATTACATATGCGAAAGTTAGTCTGGATGTATGTTTGTTACCCCTTCACGCGAAAAGTACTGAAAGGATTTGAATTAATTTATCAGTACACTTATCGCCTTATTCATAACTAGCTTTCCGCCAGAGGTTCACCCGCGTATGCTATATAAATTCAAATTAAAAATGACAGAGTTACATACAAACTTTGCCCCCCTTTTTTACCCCCTTAAGAGTAGAATTTCGGAAAATCCTTTCTTATCGGATGCCTACGTCATACAAAGAACACACCCTCTAAGTTTCAGGTCTCTACGATCAGCGGTTTAGGCTGTGCGTTGATCCGTCGGTCATTCAGGACAAAGCATTCTATATGTATAGATAGATGGAGTTCAGTTAGATTTAAGGAACGCTAATAAAGGTGGTGATTAGGTACTTGCATTACGATATCAGAAACGAGATATAATAGAAACAAAGTGCTTGTGTATTATCATTTGCAAGTCTATAATTGCAATCATGGTGTTGTCGGCAGCCATCTTAGTTATCAAATATTTCCATCAAATATTTTTTTATCTAGACTAATATAATATAATAAAGCTGAAGAGTTTGTTTGTTTGAACGCGCTAATCTCAGGAACTACTGGGCCGATTGGAAAATTGTTTCAGTGTTAGATAGCCCATTTATTGAGGAAGGCTATAGGCTATATATCATTAAGCTAAAAATAATAGGAGCGGAGCATGACTACTCCACGTAGACGAAGTCGCGGGCAGAAGCTAGTGTTTATATATAAACTCTATTCTCTTTTAGCTATCAAACAATTTTGTCATTATAGTAAATCTTTGACTACCTACCACAATCAACAGTGTATAGTCGATAAAAGATTTTATGAAAAATGTAAACAAAATCGTAATGTATTTTTTTCTAATTCTGCCACAGAAATTAACAAAATGGCGTAAGGATGGCGCATTAATGTCAATTTCATGCTCCAAACATCATCATTCATCATTTAATGCCAGTTTATTTATCTACTAGCTTCTGCCCGCGACTTCGTCCGCGTGGAATAGTTAGTGGTGCTCCGCTTCTATTGGTCTTAGCGTGATGATATATAGCCAATAGCCTTGATTTCTGTATAGCTTTAACCATTAAGGTTGCACACGCGGCGGAAGCTTAAAAATGGAGTAACTTCTCCCGTTTTCCCAACATTTCCCTTCACTGCTCTGCTCCTTTTGGTTGTAGCGTGATGAAAAGTATACTATAACCAGCTCAGGAGTATGAAAAATAATTGTACCAAGTTTCGTTAAAATCCGTCGAGTAGTTTTTGTTTCTATAACGTTTATACAGACAGACAGGCAAAAATTTTACTAATTGCATTTTTGGCATCAGTATCGATCCCTAATCACCCCCTGATAGTTATTTTGGAAATATATTTCATGTACAGAATTGACCTCTCTACAGATTTATTATAAGTATAGATAGAAGATGATGTGGGAAAATAAGAACAAAATTGGTTATGGTTTTGTTTATATTTTTCGTAAAATCAATTGGTTCAAACCATAGTTGTGCGGGCGTGATGACAATAGCACTTAAACTATGCCAAAATTGATGTTATCTCTTTGGATCTCTTACTTATCTAAGATGGGGGTACATTCATTGAACCAGGGAGCTTTGATAATTCGTGCGGGCAATTTTTGAATGCCCAAAGGTTAAAATAAAGGGAAACCCATGTCTCCTTGAACTGGGTTTAAAAAAATAACAGCAGACTTCAAAAAATATTGAAAACGGAAAAATAAGTTTTATTCAAAAGCTAGTGGACTAATACATCGCTCTAGAAGTCGGTGTCTCTAAGTTACTGTTGTTAGTATTTTAATTAAAACATATTTTTCTGTTTTGCAGTATTTTTGGAAGTCGGTTATATTTTTTTTTCAGTTTTCGGTATCTCGATCTATAGTCTGTTCCAATCGATTTTAATAAAAATGAAAATAAAGTCGTTTCTAAAATGTTCTAATTCTGTCATAGAATTTAACAAAATAGCGTAAGGATGCTGATGCTGATGATCTCAACATTTAATGCCGTTTTATTGATATGACTAGCTTCTGCCCGCGACTTCGTCCGCGTGGAATAGTGGTGCTCCGCTCCTATTGCTTTTAGCGTGATGATATATAGCCTATAGCCTTCCTCAATAAATGGGCTATCTAACACTGAAAGAATTTTTCAAATCGTACCAGTAGTTCCTGAGATTAGCGCGTTCAAACAAACAAACTCTTCAGCTTTATTATATTATAGTATAGATTGGCAAAATTTGTTAATATGATTTTGTTTACATTAAATTGGTTCAGATTATCACTACCTTATCTGAATAAATTCGTGTACCCAGACCTACTTACAAACCAGTATTTATGTTGCATTTAGCTTAAATACAGATCATCTAAGTATGGGCGTATGCCCAGATAGAGATAGACTGTTATGTATCTTCTTCTATCTATACTTATAATAAATCTGTAGAGAGATCAATTCTGTACATGAAATATATTTCCAAAATAACTATTAGGGATCGATACTGATGCCAAAAATGCAATCAGTAAAATTTTTGTCTGTCTGTCTGTATAAACGTTGTAGAAACAAAAACTACTCGACGGATTTTAACGAAACTTGGTACAATTATTTTTCATACTCCTGAGCTGGTTATAGTATACTTTTCATCACGCTACAATCAATAGGAGCAGAGCAGTGAAGGGAAATGTTGGGAAAACGGGAGAAGTTACTCCATTTTTTAAGCTTCCGTCGCGTTTTCAACCTTAATGGTTAAAGCTAGTGTTAGTAGTGTTAGATAGTCCATTTATTGAGAAAGGCTATAGGCTATATATCATCACGCTAAGACCAATAGGAGCGGAGCATCACTATTCCACGCGAATGAAGTCGCTGGCAGAAGCTAGTTTTTAATATATTTACAAAGCGGCTGAACTTGTGTTGATAAAATTTATATGGGACCACCTATGAAGTATGACTTACCAAACAAAATAAGAATTATCAAAATCGGACTTCTCTGTAAAAAAGTAGTTTTAGTTCTACACTGGTTTGGTAATCGACCGTTTCAGGAATAAAAATCTCAAATAATACGTTACTCATCGAAAGTTGGAAGTTTGAATTTATGGTAAACAGCTGTTTTAAGTTGATCGGAGCGTTATCTCGTCGGTGAATTTGGGCCTAGGTACAAAAATTTACCTTATTTTCAACTTTTTTTTTATTTTTATCTAACTTTCACGATTAATTTATCACTCGAGCCGAGCTTAAAAGATTAAATATTTTAATGCAATAATCGGCTGATAAATAATGAGATTGTTAGTCATAATTACTTTAGTCATCGGAAATAAATTTTAAACATAATGCATGTCTCATCATCAGCCCATTTATTGTCCCACTGCTGGGCACAGGCTTCTTCTCGTACAGAGAAGGCATGAGCATTGATCACCACGTGTGCTCAAGGAGGATTGGCGATTTCAAACTTTTTAAGTCCAGGTTTCCTCACGATGTTTTCCTTCACCGTCAGTGGTGTCTAAGATATACTTAGAAAGTACATATGACTTTAGAAAAGTCACATTGGTACTTGCCAGGTTTCAAGCACTCGAATACGAGAAGCAGGTGCCTTAATCACTAGGCCACCACGACTTTTTTATGACATAACTATCTATACACAAGTGTTAAATAAAAATAAATAAAAAAACCCTACACAAAAATGCCTTGAATCATTTTGAAAAAGAGCTGATACTCTTACACTGCTGGACCGATATTAACCAAACATAGCTAAGAACCACCGCAAGGTGTCTGTCTGTGGCATCGTAGCTCTCAAACGGATGGACCGATTTCGATGCGGTTTCTTTTTCATTTGAAAGCCAGTTTTCTTGCGGTAGTTCTTAAATAAGTTTGGATATGATGAATGAGTTTATCATTAGCCTTTTCCCAACTATGTTGGGGTTACTTCCAGTCTAACCAGATACAGCTGAGTACCAGTGTTTTACATGGAACGACTGCCTATCTGACCTCCACAACCCAGTTACTGAGTAACACGATACCCCTTGGTAAGACTGGTTGTCAGACTTTCCAGCTTCTACCCGTAACGATTGTCAAAGATCTATAAATGACAACCGGGACCAACAGCTTAACGTGCTTTCCGAGGCACGGAGGAGTGTCGGTATGATATAGATGGTCACCCATCCACAGACAGACCGCGCCAATCGTAGCGTACCTTTGATCGATCGACCCGTGCGGCTGTTACTTAGCCACGAGCTCCTACGACGTCAAACGTCCACAAATGACAGCCGGGACCAACAGCTTAGCGTGCTTTCCCAGAATGATGGGATATTATGAAATTGATGGTCACCCATCTAAGGACCGACCTTAATAAGTTCAATTCCGAGCCCCTCTCAACATGACCTACCACTACCTACTAATAGTACTATAACACACATTTTATATAATAAGATTTAAGGCGGCGATATACGACTTTGGCCCTTTTAAAGCTAATGATTACGCTTTAACGACTTGCTTTCATGATTTGAAAAGTATATATACTAAACTAGAGCATATGCTTGATAATTTTGTATAACGTTTTTTTTAATTATGTATTTATAACATTGTATAAAAAAATCATGAAGTTAGGTCTAACGCAGAAGAAAAACTGAGTTTTACATAGAATTTATCAAGCGGATTTTAATGAAACCTATACCATTTTATAGAAAAGTTAATTATCTGTCTTTTTGTATACGTATATTTTTTTTAAATCGTACATTTACGTCAATTTTTGTGCTTTTGTCAAAACGTTGAGTTGAAATTACGGAGGGGCTCCACCGGGCGACGGGGGCAGTACGTCCGTGACCACTGTCACGGGTAGACGCTGTCACTCAGAGCGAGCATATTACGATGTAAATAAATTATTATATTTGTGATAAGATGACTGGTGAATTATAATTATTAAATTGAAAAGGCACTACATGCGGATAAAATATTTTTTTGATGTGAATAACGTGTTTTCAAACCAAATCATCCATAATCTGTCATAATCTACAATGTGTGTATCTAAATTTGGCAGGACAAATATATTTTGTTATTGACTTACTAAATAATTAAATGTACTTTAGGATTTAAATATGTATTTCTTTTAATACATTGCGTATTCAAAACGAGAATATTGCATACCTCATTTAAATTTTACATGTAGGTCGGAGATAATCGTCAAAATTAAAATTCTTTCATGTTATGTTACAATATTTCCTAATAGTTTGGAATTTATAGAAATAGTAGCTATAAGTAACGGCATGGGATGATATCTTAGAACAAAACTTAATGGTTTGTAAATAAAACGGTTTATCCATGGGTAACAAGGTGGCGCTATTCTAAATTATTACCAATGAAAATATTTTTCTAAACACGTGAATTTGGGTTCGAGTTTCTTTGCTACGAGACGAATTTGAAAAAAAATGCAGAATATGATAAAAAAATAAGCTTACGCTATTAAAAGAGTATTGTAAAATGTAAAATTGTAAAATGTATTGTATTGTCTGACTATTTTAGCTAGAAAATTTTCCTATTTTGGATTGGTTACATTAGTCTTATTTTTAGGTTTCCGTAGTCCGACAAGGAACCCTTATAGTTTCGCAATGTCCGTCTGTCTGTCTGTTCGCGGCATAGCTCAGAGGCTCTTGGTACTAGAAAGCTGAAATTTAGTATAGATATGTGTATTGATCACGCCGAAAAAGTGGTAAAAATGAATAAAAAAAATAATAATAATTTAGTGGAGCTCCCGAACACGTGAAATGAGGATGAATATTTTTTTTTGTTGCGTAACCCTTCATGTAGGGTATCGTTAGATAGGTCTTTCAAAAATAAAAATAAACTATCTTTCGAAAACTATCACGGCAAAGTAGGCTTCACCGGTTACATAGTTATAGTTGACTAACTAAGACCTACTACGGAATCCTACTGCGTGTGGCCCGACACGCACTTGGCCGGTTTTTTACTGGTAACATTGGGTAGTGATGCTTTACATAGCAACCATTTTCGAAGTTTAGTAAAAACGCCAAGTAAGCAGCCACATATGATATACATATTAATCTATTAGTCAAGGTATCTAATGTGGGATAATATTACATACACACAATCTAAAAGATAAGACGAAGCATAGTGTTTTAGAAATGAAGGTCCTACTTCACTATGCCACTCTTATGTTTTATTTTCAACACCAAATAGTATCCGACAGAACGTCGATTTTTGGCTAGGCCTAAGCCGATTAATAGGCAATCGCTTAATTCTTTGGCTAAAGCCCTGATAAATAAAAAGGACTTGATCTTCTTTAATTTTTGGTCCAGAAGTCAAAGACAGAAGAACTGAAAACGAAAAAAAAGATATATTCAAATAGTATATTTAAGGTTCCGAACCAAAATGGTAAAAAGTAACCCTTATGGGAATTTCTCTGTCTGTCTGTCAGAGCTGATAATTACTTCAGGAATAACTAACCTTATCGATTTGGAATAATTGTTAAAATATATCGCAAATGGATAAAGTAGAAAAATACTACCTATTACTTTCGAGGAAAAATGGGAATTAAAATTACAAAGTGTAGTTTCTACGTCATCATAATTATGAAAGTGCTTGATACAAAGGCTTGATGCATATTCTAATATTTTTTATGTTTTCTTCGACATCTTTTGGTATACGAATTAAATTTAAAAAAAACTCTCCGTAGTTTGTAAAACAAACATTCTGAAATAATTAGACTTCCGTACATTTTTCTCTTAAATGTGTTTCTTAATATGGTATTTCGACCATTTTCCAATTCCAAGGTTATGTTTGAATTCCGATGAATTGTAATAAGAAAACTAAATGAAAATTGAGCTACTGCATGTAAATTTAATAATCTTTTTATTAAAAAATCTGTCAATTTTTGCGGTGAGTTTTTCTGATAAAATATATTATAAAAAACCTTATATTAGTAATATAAGGTAAAAAGATAAAGATCAAAAATATTTAAATCGGTAATTATAAATGATTTCAAAGTCAAAAATCGATATTGCATCTTTCTAAAAGATTATCGAAATGCCATACAATGGTAGGATTTTTTTCCATTACTTTATTTCTTCAATAATGCATGAAACCGTGGAAAAGGGTCGTACAAATTTGGTGCTTGAAAATGTAACAGCTAATTCTCATTCAGACAAAGTCTATATCCGAATTTAGCACATTTATTTTTGCATTGATTTTTTGCTTTGCGGCACTTTCTAAATTGGGCCCAAAATGGGTGATATTTCATTGATCATGATAGGTAAAAATTTAAAAAATCCTGGTCATAATCGGAATCTTTACTATCCCACTTTTGGGTATGACATAGACATGCATTAGCATTAATTATCACGCTTTTTCAAGGTGGATTGGTGATTTCAGACCGTGTAGTCCAGGTTTCCTCACGATGTTTTCCTTCACCGTTAGTCAATGGTGTCTAAGTTATACTAAAAAAGTGCATGTAAAACTTTGGAATAGTCAGATTCGTAATTTTTAGGTTTCGAAGTTCGAATCTGCATACTCATAAATGAGATGCAGGTGCCTTAGCAAAGAAGCCACAATGACTTTTTTCTAATATGTTCGGTGTATCAACTTAATAATATAAATAAAACTACCTGCAGCTTATTTAAAATATTAACATCATTTGTAATACAGTCTCACTCACTTTTAGGTCTTTAAACGTAATAGATTATTCAATTTCGGTTCTGTTGGTGTCAAAACTTAAGCCAATTTTAAGCTAATGGTTTGGCCAAAGCTGATGCCACAGGTTTGGTCGGACACTTTACAGATGGATCAGAAACGTCGGACTAATTAACTGGCTTCCAGGCTCTTCTTACTAAACTAATATGATTTTCCTATACAAGTGAAGATGAGCTGAAGTTATTTGAGAAGCAGCAGATGTCGTAAAATGCAAATATGAAAAAAACTTGCGTGCATTTCTGTTAGAAGAGCTCAAAGTGGACACCAATATGGCCTAAAAATTAACTCCTATGGTGCGATTTTGTCTGTCTGTCTGTCCATCTTTCACAGCGCATTAATTCAAGAATGCTAGTTGTCAGAATTTTTTCTTGAAACTTGTAACAATTCAGATCGATAAACGTGTGTTGCAGATTAAAGAAATTGAAAATATTTTTGCTTTTCTGGCAAACGAAGTATGCAGTGGGGGTTGGAAATTTAAAATTAGTGTTTCGAAGTATTACTCAGACAGATGTTATTTGTATTTCTATTTTTATATCTTAGACATGCATATCAAAATACAATATGCGACTGTCCTTAGAATCTCTACATAATATTATGGTCACCCGTCAAAGTTCTTCAAAATATAAAATGACAACCGTGCGGTGTGCATTGCGGGGTCGCGGGGGGGAAGCTCAAGCTCCGCCCATTTGCTCAAGGTCATTGGCGGTAGTCGTCGTCTTAATAAATAAAACATTGGCCGCGATTCTCTTGACACCATCTAAATTAAATTTAGTCTATAATTCTCTCTTTCCATCAACAAATATAAGAAAGGGATAGCAAACTTTTAACACCTGTCAAATTAGAAAAAAATAGTTTTCCATACAAATTTAAACATCACGACGTAATATCTCGACTAAATTAACAAACCTGTACGAACAAAATGTCATATGTCATTTAATTTGACAGCACTGAATTACTTGCTATCCTCTTCTTGTATTTCGCAATAGAAAAAGAGCATGATATTTTAAAGTTAGTTTAGTCGTGTGTAAGTCAGAATAGGCACCATTGTTTATCACAATACTTTAGGTATTAAGTTTGAAGGCCATGACGTAGACAGAGCTAATTACAAACAGATAATTACATGATTATATTGTTTAGAGAAAATCAAACCGGGTAAGTGCGAGTCGGACCCAGACACCGAGGGTTCCGCCCTCTCCGTCCGTCTCTTTAAATCTATGTATATTCGGAAAGCATTGGCGATTGATGATTTAAAGAACTATATCCTTAACTATATCATTAACTATAGCCAGCGGCTTCGCCCACATTATCTATACGAATTCAAACAGAGTTTCATGAAAAGTATGCCCCCTTTTCCCCCCTTAGGGGTAGAATTTCGGAAAATCCTTTTTTATCGCATGCCCACTTCAAACAAAGAACACACCCTCCAAGTTTCAGGGGGGCTAGACAAGTGGCAAAAACGCTATAGAAACGCTATAGAATAGAAAACAAAATGTATGGGAATGACATTCGTTTACGACTAGCTATATGTCATTCCCATACATTTTGTTTTCTATTCTATAGCGTTTCTATAGCGTTTTTGCCACTTGTCTAGCCCCCCAGGTCTCTACGATCAGCGGTTTAGGCTGTGCGTTGATCCGTCAGTCATTCAGGACAAAGCATTTTATATGTATAGATATATGGAGTTCAGTTAGATTTAAGGAACCCTAATTAAGGTGGTGATTACTTTCATTACGATAATTATCGAATAACGAGATATAATAGAAACAAAATGCTTGTGTATTATCATTTGTAAGTCTAATATTGCAATCATGGTGTTGTCGGCAGCCATCTTAGTTTTAATTATCGGTGCAGCTTCTGGTGAGTAGTACTCTGAGATTATAGCTTTAATCGTAGCTTAGGCCATATCCTTTTTTTTGGATGGGAAATCATCAAATGACCCCTCCCGCCGTGAGTGGCGGTGGGAGTGTCAGACTCTTACTGACTAAAACCCATCCATGTTCCTTCCTCAGCCCTTTGTATTCCGGGGGCGCGGTATCTCTTTCGAACGTCCCGCAGCCCGGCCTTAAAAAGTCTGAAATCGCCAATCCGCTTTGAGCGCACGTGGTGATCAATGCTCATGCCTTCTCTGTATAAGAAGAGGTCTGTGCCCAGCAGTGGGACAATATATAGGCTGTTGATGATGATGATGAAGCTTCGCCAGCTGAGGTCAGTCCATGGATGGGTGACCATTGTTCTAACATAGCTCCACCCCTCCGTGCCTCGGCTCGCACGTGTCGCTGTCGGTCCTGCGCCTGATCTCTCCCCGGTCGTGTCGGACTGCCGACCCATCGGACTGTGAGAGTGAGGGAATAGAGAGTGCACCTGTGTCTGCAAGCGTGCGTGCACTATAATATCTCCTGCGTACCTGGCTAGTCTACATTGAGATTGGCTGTCGTGACCGAAATCGGACTGGAGAGGTTTTTGTTTATCCTTGATCAATCTAGTCTTACGGTCGATCTAGGCACGAGCTATTTATCTATTTAGAAAAGTTGTTAAGATATCAATTAATTACCAGATTACTTAGAAGATAAATTAATTAATTAAAATCATAATCGGCTTATGTCATAGATAGACATAATAATCTTAATATTTACGAGTATCTATCTTTTGAAAAACATTTTTTTTTCAATGTATCTAGCATGAGCTTGCCATTTCAATAATACTATGTATGCGAAAGTGAGTTTGTTCGTTTTTCGGTAGGTTTCTTAAGCTTTTACAGGAAAACGGCTGAATCGATTTAGATCAAATTTGGTGCGGAGATAGGTGGGATTTATATTTCTGGATATTTATTTCCTGCTGTTTCATCCACATTCTGTGAGAACAACTTTATCCTGGGGATAGTTTTTATCCGGTGCCTGACACCCGGATAAAAACTACCCTATGTCCTTTCCCAAGTTTCGATCTATGCCCAAACCAAATTTCATCGAAATCGGCTCAGCCGTTTTACCGTCAAAACGTAATAGACAGACGGAGTTACTTTCTCGGTTGTGACAAAATGATACTAATATCATTTAGGTACTAGCTTTCCGCCCGCGGCTTCGCCCGCGTGGACAATTTTTTTTACACCTTGGGTTACATTATTCAAGTTTTAGTAGGGATCCCTAATTATTTCTGGAAATAAATATAGCCTATGACACTTCGTAGATGTAGCTTTCTAACGGTGAAAGAATTTTTAAAATCAGCTTATTAGTTTTCGAGTTAAAACCCTCCAAACAAATCTTTCCTCTTTATAATATAAGT
This sequence comes from Pyrrhia umbra, assembly GCA_963891755.1. Classification (NCBI taxonomy): domain Eukaryota; kingdom Metazoa; phylum Arthropoda; class Insecta; order Lepidoptera; family Noctuidae; genus Pyrrhia; species Pyrrhia umbra. The sequence goes on from OY982946.1 coordinate 1,387,171, forward strand.
ATAGATGACTTTGACACTATAATATAATTATTTCCTCCACAGCCTACCCCACCAGTGACCCGGTGATAGGCAAGTGGTCACCAGGTCTTCGCTATGACTACCTAGAAGATGACAGCGGCTCTGTCCAGCTGGTGGACAACTGGCTGAAGGTCAGCGACTATGAGAAGCTGGCTCGGTACAACCCTGACGCCTCCAACAGATACCATCTCTTCACCAGGTAACTCCAATACATCTTCGTCTTCTTCTCATCGGGTTAAAGAAACCTGCAGGTTTACTAACCTAACAAGACACACAACATCATCATCATCAGCCTATATATCGTCCCACTGCTGGGCACAGGCCTATTCTCATACGGAGAAGGCATGAGCATTGATCGCCACGCTTGCTCAAGGCGGATTGGCGATTTCACACTTTTTAAGTCCAGGTTTCCTCACGATGTTTTCCTTCACCGTTAGTCAGTGGTGTCTAAGATACACTTAGAAAGTACATATTATTATGACTTTAGAAAAATCACATTGGTACTTGCCAGGTTTCGAACCTGCACACTCATATACGAAAGGCAGGTGCCTTAACCATTAGGCCACCACGACTTATTTAGTAACACACATACAGAACATAAAATAAGACGAAAAGCAAAAGGGGGGATCATCTAAAACTAGGCAATATATATACTAGTATAATAAATGCGTCACCACTACGCGAAACGGCTAACGCTCAGCATAATGCAGTGGCCCGGGCACAAAGGCACCAGTCCACGGCGCTGTTTTTCAGCGTTAACCGGCAAGCCTATACACTATCCCACTGCTGGGCACAGGCCTCTTCTCATACGGAAAAGGCATGAGCATTGATCACCACGCTTGCTCAAGGCGGATTGGCGACTTCCAGTCTGAACCGGATGCAGCTGAGTACCAGTGTTTTACATGGAGCGACTGCCTATCTGACCTCCACAACCCAGTTACCGGGTAACACGATACCCTTTGGGTAAGACTGGTTGTCAGGCTTTCTGGCTTCCGACTACCCATAACGACTGTCAAAGATCTACAAATGACAACCGGGACCAACGGCTTAACGTGCTTTCCGAGGCTCGGAGGAGTCTCGCTATGACATAGATGGTCACCCATCCACGGACCGACCACGCCAATCGTTCGAACCGTGCGGCTGTTACTTAGCCACGAGCTCTTCAACAAACTGAACAGCAATTCTCATTAATAGCCCAGGCGTCTGACAAACTAGTCTTACAATTATCCTCTCCATTTCTTCACAGAGCAAACCCCTCTATCAGCCAGCCTCTTGTCCTCAACAATGTGGGTACCGTCTCCTCGTCGAACTTCAATGCCAGACGCCGTACCATTGTCTTGATGCACGGCTTCTTAGGGTCTGTGACTTCAGGATTCAACACTGTGCTAGTACCAGGTACGATTCAAAAATTCGAAATTCAATAGTTATTTATTCTTTCATTTATTAAAATCAGCACTTTTTGAAGGTCAAATTTACAAAAGAAAGCCCCCAAAACGTCCGCCCTTCACCACTTCCTATGTGTTTTTGCTGGGAAGAAGAAGTGGCGCAACAAACTCCCCAGCAACTTGATCTTCAAAGTACGGGATTCTTTGGAAGACTTACCCTGGTACGCAAAGGGCGTCTTACTTACTTAAAAAACTGTAATCTGAAGTTTAACCATATCTCACCTAATCCTTACTTCGTAATCCAGGATTAAGCTACTAACTTCCCATACTAATCGATTCAGTAGTTTTGGCGTGAAAGCGCGACAGACAGATAGACAGACGGAGTGACTTTCGCATTTATAATATTAGTAACGAAGTTTATACTAAATTTCATGCGAATCCGTTCAGTAGTTTTGGCGTAAAAGATTAACATACAGCCGTCTTCATCAATTTTAGCATGTATACTATTGGTATGGGCATGTGATGGGGAGGAATGAGGATCATGTAGTGAGAAAGGTTTTGGACATGAATGTGGATGGATATAGAGGAAGGGGACGACCGAAGAAACGATGGATGGATTGTGTGAAAGTTGATATGATTAGAATGAATGTTACTAGCGAGATGACGGCAGATAGAAGAGTATGGAAGAAGAAAACATGCTGCGCCGACCCCAAATAAAATTGGGATAAGGGCAGGAGGATGATGATACTATTGATATGACTACATCACCCACCTAGATAAAAACTATCCCATGTCTTCCAAGATCCTACCTATCTCCATAACAAATTTCATATCAATCTGATCAGCCGTTTTATTAGGAAAGCGTATCAGATAGAACGTAAATAAAACTTATTTTTCTCTTTTCAATATTTTTCGTAGTTGTAATTTTTTTTCAAAGCATCTTTTCATGTTTCAGCGTTCCTGGCAGCTGGTGACGTGAATGTCATTGTCCTGGACTGGAGCGCAGGATCTAACTGGGGACCTCGCGCGATCCAAGCAGGTGAGCGTGACTGAATGAATTGATGACAATTAAATTTTCGGTTTCAGTTTTAATTTTATTTTCATAGCGAAGTTGCTGACACTCATATTGAAGTGTCTGACAATCATAGTGAAGTGTCTGACACTCATAATGAAGAGTCTGACACTCATAGTGAAATTTCTGTCACTTATAGTGAAGTGTCTGACACTCATAGTGAAATTGCTGTCACTTATAGTGAAGTATCTGACACTCATAGTGAAATTGCTGTCACTTATAGTGAAGTGTCTGACACTCATAGTGAAATTGCTGTCACTTATAGTGAAGTATCTGACACTCATAGTGAAATTGCTGTCACTTATAGTGAAGTGTCTGACACTCATAGTGAAATTGCTGTCACTTATAGTGAAGTATCTGACACTCATAGTGAAATTACTGTCACTTATAGTGAAGTGTCTGACACTCATAGTGAAATTGTTGACACTCATAGTGAAGTATCTGACACTCATAGTGAAATTGCTGTCACTTATAGTGAAGTATCTGACACTCATAGTGAAATTACTGTCACTTATAGTGAAGTGTCTGACACTCATAGTGAAATTGTTGACACTCATAGTGAAGTGTCTGACACTCATAGTGAAGTTGTTGACACTCATAGTGAAGTTTCTGGACTCATAGCGAAGTTGCTGACACTCATAGTGAAGTGTCTGGCACTCACAGCGAAGTGTCTGGCACTCATAGGAAAGTTGCTGACACTCATAGTGAAGTTTCTGGCACTCACAGTGTAGTTTCTGGCACTCTAATCTGCAAATTTTTCTTCGATATGAGCGTCCCTTCCCCACCTTTAACTTTTTATATTTTTCCTTTTAAATATAGTTTACGAATCTGCTTTATTATGATTTTCATGCAACTGAGTTTTACCATTTAATATTTCCAGGTCAAGCGGCTGGGCGTTTCATCAACTGGCTGAACTCCATCACGGGCGGCACTGCGAACAACTACCACCTCGTGGGCTACAGTGTCGGAGGTCACGGCGCTGGTATAATGGCCAGAACTATCAACGGCAATGTTGGTTATGTCACTGGTTAGTATCTAAACGCAGAGTGCGATTGGGAGCTATCGTTTTTAGGGTTCCGTAGTAGAACCCTTATAGTTTCGCCATGTCTGTCTGTCTGTCCGCGGCATAGCTCAGAGGTTCTTGATACTAGAAAGCTGAAATTTGGTACGGATATATATATATTAGTTACATCGACAAAGTGGTAAAATAAAATTATGTAAAATAATTTTTTTTAGGGTAGCTCGTAGCTCACGTAAAGTGGGGATGAATATTTTTCTAATGTATCCCATCGTGTGGGGTATCATTGGATAGGTCTTTCAAAAATATATTCTACAATAAAATTCCATCTAGCATTTTGGACCTCCCTGATATAAAATTTAAAGCAATTGTTAAAAACATCAAAATGTCTAAAGCTTACTACAGCCTAAAACAGTACATTGAGGACAAAGACGCCTGGCATACAACTTCTCTCTGTACTCAGCGAACCCCTGGCACTTTATTATCTCAAGGACGGTCATAAATAATACTGTTTATTTACATATATGTAATCTTATTTATATGACTTAACTGTCACGTTTTTGTCACAGTTATAAATAATATTTATAATATGATATTCAATCATCTAATATAATAATATATTAGTTCCTTTTTTTTAACTAAATCATTATTGCAAATGTTATTTTTTTTATTTTATTATCTAACTATTGAAGACTCTTTGCTTCCACTATTATAGCTTCAAACAAAAAAATATAATTGTAAAATGTGAGTATCATGTAACCATCAACGTATTGCCTACCCAATAATAACTATTATTTTGTAATGCCTGTTGTCTGGTAATAGAAGTCTGTCATGCTCACTCAAGTGTCCTGCTGATGGTGGCGATGTGTATCGGGTCGTTAAGTTCCCTTCAATATGGTTGAGCTAAGTGAGGCTGATGCGCTCGTCATACTCGTGAACGGGTGCCGTCAGTCGGGACTGGTCAGCTTCTAGCTGCTATGGCAATCAATTTAGGCTTTTCCTACTTTGCTTTTCAGTTTTTTTTTCTTTTCTCTGCAATGCATTGATCTACATGATCCTCCCTTTAAACGACTACTTGTAACAAGAACAATTAATTTTAAAAGAGTATCCATGGAGTTTCTTGCCGGTTCTTCTCCATAGGACCCACTTTTTGGAACCGTGCACCTAGTTTTTAGTTTTGACATTTTATAAGAACCTGTAATTGGTCTACATAAAATAAAAACCCTTTGACTTTGACTTTGACTTTGACTATAGCAGATTTGTCAAAAACCATTTTTCGATTTAGGGATACGTTTGTGAAATATTTAGCTTTAAAGTGAGAATTTTTGTTCGATACAAGCATCCCCCTCCTCTAACTTTTGAATGGCTGTCTCTAGAAATTTGAAAAAATCACATACGTAGCGCATGTAATAAACTTACTAAGAAAACTATCACGGCTAAGTAGGCTTAACCAGTTAAAGAGTTATAGTTGACTAACTAAGACCTACTACGGAACCCTACTGCGCGTGGACCGACACGCACTTGGCTGGTTTTTGCTGTCACCAGTTGGCGCCATTGTTGAGTAAGGTCCTGTGCGTCAACAGAAAAACAGCTCAAATCTCTACAATACTAACTTTTGCTAGATAAATACGCTGAAGTAAACACACTAGCACATGTAGATAGTAACTACTACAACTACCTTCGAATTAACTGTTTTTAAAATACGATTACAAGAACTTCCAAACTCTTTTTGCAGCTTACTCAACCAATTATGAGTTCTATTCCCTACTGATAAGAATGGCGTTGAAAACAAAATATTGTTTACAATAACAAATATATTCTGCATCTGTTTTTGTCATGTCGCATTAGTAATAGAGCTTTAAATCGTTTGAACAAACGGTAAATAGGGTGCGTTTAAATGTCTAATCTTATTATAACTGGAGTTTAGTTTGCACCTATTCTTAGCTTTTCGTGTAAAGAACTAACATTTATTCAGCTCTAAAGTATGTCTGCCAATATCAATCAGGAATGGCACAATATTTGCGATAATCACTACATAGTATAAAACAAAGTCACTTTCTCTGTCCCTATATCCCTATGTATGCTTAAATCTTTAAAACTACGCAACGGATTTTGATGTGGTTTTTTTTAATAGATCGAGTGATTAATGAGGAAGGTTTTAGTATATAATTTGTCAAGTTTTTGTATCCATTAGCTAAAATATCGCGGGCGAAGCCGCTGGCGGGAAGCAGGAATCAATAATTTGTTTTTTTCTCCCAGGCTTGGACCCAGCCGACCGATGGGACAACAGCTGGCTATTCCGGCCTTCCGATGGTCTTTACACAGAAGTTATTCACACCAATGGGGGTGACAGCGGCTATTTGGATCCCCTCGCTGACGTAGACTTCTACCCAAATGGGGGTAGAGTCATGCCGGGGTGCATGACGGCATTGTGCCATCATTATAGGTGAGATAGCTCTGTACTGCCTAGTGTGGGCCTAAAGTAATTGTAAGCTATTTTCAAATCTATCTATCTATCTTCTATATCTATACTTATAATAAATCTGTAGAGAGGTCAATTCTGTACATGAAATATATTTCCAAAATAACTATCAGGGGGTGATTAGGGATCGATACTGATGCCAAAAATGCAATCAGTAAAAATTTTGTCTGTCTGTCTGTCTGTATAAACTACATAGAAACAAAAACTACTCGACGGATTTTAACGAAACTTGGTACAATTATTTGTCATACTCCTGAGATGGTTATAGTATACTTTTTATCACGCTACAATCAATAGGAGCAGAGCAGTGAAGAGAAATGTTGTCATTTTGTTTAATCGCGCTAATCTCAGGAACAACTGGAACGATTTGAAAAATTCTCTCAGTGTGAGATAGCCCATTTATTGAGGAAGGCTATAGGCTATATGTCATCACGCTTAAACCAATAGGAGCGGAGCACCACTATTCCACGCGGACGAAGTCGCGGGCAGAAGCTAGTCATAAATACAACCATACTAAAGCAAAATATATGTTTAACATGCATAAATAACTATTTGTAGCATCCAAAGCTGATATGATTGAAGTCATCATCATCTGCCTAGCCTTTTCCCAACTATGTTGGGGTCGGCTTCCAGTCTAATCGGATGCAGCTGAGTACCAGTGTTTTACATGAAGCGACTGCCTATCTGACCACCACAACCCAGTTACCGGGTAACACGGTACCCCATGCTAAGACTGGTTATCAGACTTTCTGGCTTCTGATTACCCGTAACGACTGTCAAAGATCTACAAATGACAACCAGGACCAACAGCTTATCGTGCTTTCCGAGGCACGGAGGAGTCTCGCTATGACATAGATGGTCCCACCACGGAGCGACCGCGCCAAGCGCAGCTTAACCTATGATCGGTCGACCTGTGCGGCTGTTACTTAGCCACGAGCTCCTTAACTTCTTGAGCGATGTTTCCGTAAAAACTAAATGTATCATTCTCTTTTAAGTTTTTGGAAGCCGAATAATTTTTTTCAGAAAATTCTTATTGCTTTTAATGTTCCAGGTCATATTACTACATGGGGGAGTCGCTCAGAACTGGTGGATTCACAGGCAGGCGCTGTGCTAACCTGAACCAAGCTCTTACTGGAAGCTGCAACGCCAGTGGAACCTTAAGAATGGGTGGACTGGAACCCAAAACTGGGTGAGTAATATTCTCTCCAGACCGATTCCAGTCAATCTCAATGTAGACTAGCCAGGTACGCAGGAGATATTATAGTGCACGCACGCTTGCAGACACAGGTGCACTCTCTATTCCCTCACTCTCATAGTCCGATGGGTCGGCAGTCCGACACGACCGGGGAAAGATCAGGCGCAGGACCGACAGCGACACGTGCGAGCCGAGGCGCGGAGGGGTGGAGCTATGTTAAGAAAACGTTCAAACATACATAGGCAATAATACAGATTTTTTTTACCTATTTAAAAAAAAAATTAAACCCTTTTTCAGTTAGTTAGGTCTTAGTACTAAAAAAAAGTAATCGTTTACGAAACATATTCATTTAAGAACTTAATTTGTTTAAAACTCGCCGGTCGGCTTGTGCTTAGATCAGCTGAGTCGTATTGTACTCGTGAGCTCGCTCTCGCATGCCTAGGCAGTGCAGTGCTATTACGCATAGATTATGCCCATGTTTTACTTATTTCATAATAGGACACGAGTAAAAAAAAAATATAAGAAAATTGAACAAAACTAAGATATGTGTTCTATTACTGATACGAACCACCAAAAAAACTATGCGCACTGGTTAAATTTTTTTCCTGTTTATAGTACAATACAGTGTGAACGTGTCCAAAACAATGTATGGCGATATTGTTGTGCTATGATATACACTTCTCATCAAAAAAATCGAAACACTTTCGTTTTTATTGTTTTTGTCCTAATTTTTTACAAAAGAGAATTAATTCCATGAAAAAAAAAACATTATTGTGTAGCTGGCAGTTTGGTCATTACAGTAAGAAGAAAAAAATCAAAATTCGAAATTAGAATTTCATTTGTTTATCCTAAAATGAAATTAATCACTGTTTTGAGACAAATGTGTATTTAGGGTTGGAGTACGTTTCTCGTTTAAAAACTAAAAATTAGCGCTTGTCTTTAAACTTTTTGTTTCTTATTTCATTTACTGTGACTTTGGGACGTCTGAAAAAACTTTTTTTTCTAAAACATATGGATACTTCGCCCGCAGAAGCCGCCCAAGTGGTGGCATTGCTGGATTCTGGACTTAGTCAGCGTGTTGTGGCTGCAAGATTGCATCTAAGCTTATCATCTGTTCATAGAGTCTACAAACGCTATCGGGAGACTGGTTCGTTCACGCGCCGTTCAGGATCTGGCAGGAATTGGGTCACTTCTGAGCGAGATGATCGATTTATTGTAACAACTTCTTTACGAAATCGACGCCTTAACGCTTTTCAACTGCAGCAGCAGCTTCGCGTTGTACGAAGAGTAGCTGTAAGTGACTCTACAATAAGAAGAAGGTTGAAGGAACGCGGATTGGCACCGCATAAGCCAGCGAATGGGCCGAAATTAACTGCAGACCATCGAAGAGCGCGCCTTAACTTTGCACGCGAGCACCTAACTTGGTCATACATTCAGTGGAGCAAAGTACTGTTTTCTGATGAGTGTAAAATTATGCTGTATGGTAACGACGGAAGGAACAAGGTCTACAGAAGAGATGGAGAACGCTTTGCACAATGCTGCATTGAAGAAAAGGTCAGCTATGGTGGCGGTTCGTGGACGGTTTGGGGAGGAATCAGCGCCGACGGTAAGACAGAACTTGCCTTTGTGTCTGGGCCACGGCTGCCTGCACTAAACTCTCATCGGTACATCGAACAGTGTCTTGAACCTCATGTGATGCCCTATGCACATTTTATTGGCAACGACTTCATATTCATGCACGACAATGCTAGAGCTCACACCGCGGGCGTCGTACGAGATTATCTTACCGAAGTCGGTATCTCCATTATGGTATGGCCAGCAAGAAGCCCGGACATGAATCCCATTGAACATCTATGGGATGAATTAAAGAGACGAATTCGAGCAAGAGATCCAGCCCCAGAAACACTTAGCCAGCTGCAAAATGCAATCCAAGAGGAATGGGATAATATACCACAACATGTGATCGTGACTCTCATCCGATCGATGAAGAACCGTATGGAAGCAGTAATAAGAGCTCGCGGAGGGAATACAAGTTATTAAATAAACGTTTCTTAATTTTTTTTTTCATTTACGCGTGTTGTTTTACCCATTTCCTTCATATTCCATACAGGGTAAAAATTACTCATTATACAAAATACGAAATCTATGAAGACTTAATTTGAATTTAGAACAATAACATTAGGATTTAAAAACCTCATACTACTCACTATTAAATGACATTTTACATTTATTCCTAAATATACACATTTTTCTGATAATCCTTATCAAATCATAAACTGCGAGGTGTTTCGATTTTTTTGATGAGAAGTGTATATGCTATTATATTATAGCGTAGTCTGAAAGCAGCTTTATTCGATTAACAAAATAAATACCAAAATAAATTTAATAATTATAAAGTACTTATGTTAGGTTGGTCGTGTCATTTATCCAATGTGATTCGTAAAACAAAAGACAGGCCAATGACGTCATGCTCGATATGAAAGGGATAGATGTATAAATAAGAAAGAGAAAGTAATAAAACATTACATTTGATTCGTAAACAAAAGACGCGTCACTGACGTCATGCCCAAAATGAAAAAGATAGAATAATAAATAAGAAAGAGATAAAAATAACATCATTAGATTTTAAATATTTAAACAAAAGACGCTTCACTGACGTCATGCCCAAAATGAAAGAGATAGAATAATAAATAAGAAAGAGATGAAAATAGCATTATTCTATTTTATGAAATTTAAACAAAAGACGCCTCACTGACGTCATGCCCAAAATGAAAGAGATAGAATAATAAATAAGAAAGAGATGAAAATAGCACTATTCTATTTTATGAAATTTAAACAAACGATGCGTCACGGACGTCATGCCCAAAATGAAAGAGATAGAATAATAAACAGAAAGAGAATAACAGCTCCTTTCGATAACCTATCCTATCTTTCATTTGCTTAAATACAAAAAAGTTTTAAACTTAAAGTTATATGAACCACTAGCTTTCCGCAAGCGGTTTCGCCCGCGTGGGCTATGCGAATTCAAATTAAAAATGTCAGAGTTTCATACAAATATTTCCCCCCTTTTTCACCCCCTTAGGGGTAGAATTTCGGAAAATCCTTTCCTATCAGATGCCTACGTGATACAAAGAACACACGCTCCAAGTTTCAGGTCTCTACGATCAGCGGTTTAGGCTGTGCGTTGATCCGTCAGTCATTCAGGACAAAGCATTTTATATGTATAGATAGAAGATTAATTAGAATTTTAAACTACATATCAATAATATTGTTCTTAATTTTGTTTCAGAAATTCTGGTATCTTCCACTTGGTGACCAACCCGATCGCCCCCTTCTCCCGAGGATAATAAATTATATATAATTAACCAACCAATTAATTATTCAATTTGAATAAAGCACTTCCTTGTCCTTATTTAATGAAGTAAAGAAAATTGACCAAAAATTGATTTTATTTTTTCTCTCTAAAACTTCCTTCTTCACGGTTCAATACCATCATCATCTGCCTAGCCTTTTCCCAACTATGTTGGGTTCGGCTTCCAGTCTAAACTGGATGCAGCTTAGTACCAGTGTTTTATATGGGGCGACTGCCTATAGTGCCTATCTGACCTCCACAACCCAGTTACCGGGTAACACGATACCCCTTGGTAAGACTGGTGGTCAGACTTTCTGGCTTCTGACTAACCGTAACGATTGTCAAAGATCTACAAATGACAGCCGGGACCAACAGCTTAACGTGCTTTGCGAAGCACGGAGGAGTCTCGCTATGACATAGATGGTCACCCATCCACGGTCCGACCGCGCTAAGCGCAGCTTAACCTTTGATCCGTGCGGCTGTTACTTAGCCACGAGCTCTTGACGGTTCAATATCAAATCCTTATTAATATTATAAATGCGAAAGTAACTCTGTCTGTCTGTCTGTCTGTCTGTTACGCTTTCACGCCAAAACTACTGGACCGATATAAATGAAATTTGGTACAGAGATAGAATAGACCCTGAGGAACAACATAGGCTACTTTTTACCCGGGTGCGCTAAGTAGTTCCCTCGGGATGCGGGTGAAACCGCGGGAAACAGCTAGTCCTTAATAAATATTCATCATCTGCCTAGCCTTTTCCCAACTATGTTGGAGTCGGCTTCCAGTCGGATAGAAGTCGTTGGCAAAATACTATAGCCTGTAACAATAGATTTTACGAAAAATGTAAACAAAGTCATAACCTATGTTGTTCTAATTCTGCCACAGAAATTAACAAAATGGCGTAAATATCGCATTTATGACAATTTCATGCTCTGAACATCATTATTCATCATTTAATGCTATTTAATTTATTTATGTGAGAAAATTAGAACAAAATAATGGCAATGCCGCCAGCCTCTTGGGTACACTTCCAGTTGACGGCGATGAGGAAGAATTTTTTGACGCCATATTTTAGTTATTTTTATCTATACTTATAATAAATCTGTAGAGAGGTCAATTCTGTACATGAAATATATTTCCAAAATAACTATCAGGGGGTGATTAGGTATCGATACTGATGCCAAAAATGCAATCAGTAAAATGTTTGCCTGTCTGTCTGTATAAACTCTATAGAAACAAAAACAACTAGACGGATTTTAACGAAACTTGGAACAATTATTTGTCATACTCCTGAGCTGGTTATAGTATACTTTTCATCACGCTACAATCAATAGGAGCAGAGCAGTGAAGGGAAATGTTGTCATTTTGTTTAAACGCACTAATCTCAGGAACCGCTGGTCCGATTTGAAAAATTCTTTCAGTGTTAGATAGTCCTTTTATCGAGGAAGGCTATAGGCTATATATCATCACGCTAAGACCAATAGGAGCGGACACCACTATTCCACGCGGACGAAGTCGCTGGCAGAAGCTAGTATTAGAATATTTAGACTTTATTTTACAATTTTTCCAAATGTAAATCATCATTATCAGCCTATATATTGTCCCACTGCTGGGCACAGGCCTCTTCTCACACAGAGAAGGCATGAGCATTGATCACCACGTGCGCTCAAGGCGGATTGGCGATTTCAGACTTCTAAAGTCCAGGTTTCCTCTAATTTAAATACTTTCTGTAAATGAAACTACACCCTATTTGGGTGTAGTTTCATTTTTGTGGTTGGTGGTTATGATTTTGTTTATATTTTTCTTAAAATCGATTGGACAGACTATAACAACAGTAATTTATAAGACACCGACTTTTAGAGCGATGTATTGGTCCACAAGCGTTTAAATTATTATTTTTCTTTTCAGTCTTTTTAGGGTTCCGTACCTCAAAAGATAAAAAAGGAACCCTTTTAAGACCACTTCCTTGTCCGTCTGTCTGTCCGTTTGTCACTAGCGATTTACTCAAGAACGGGTGGACCTAGCGAGTAGAAATCATAAAAATATACTAGATACTGAGGTCTAGAGTCCCTATTAGGTGTATAAAAATCAAGTTCCTGAGTGAACGCGATAAAAAGATATGGGCAAAATTTAGTTTTTGGCGAAAACTTGTAAGTTCAAAATCTACCTTAATTTTCAACTTTTTTTATTTTTCTGAATTTTCCCTTTACCTGTGCTATAAGATCTTTTGGAAGTCAGTTTTTTTTGTAAAAACTTTTTAACCGATTTCAAAAAAAAGGAGGAGGTTCTCAATTCGACTGTATGTTTTTTTTCTGTTTTTTACTTCATAACTTTTGACTGGATGAATCGATTTTGATGATTCTTTTCTCCTGGAAAGCTGACGCTTCCCGTGTGGCCCCATTTAAATTTTATCAACATCGGTTCAGCAATTTTATAAATATATTAAAAATAATGTTTTATGTCTACTTGCGCATACGCCAAATACTTAGATGATTTGTTATTCACGCTTATTGCAACCTAAAAAAGTGGTGTGTTTATATTAAGATAGCAAGATCAAGTCACTGAAGTCGGTGGCGAAATACTAACAATAGTAACTTACAAGACACCGACTTCTAGAGCGATGTTTTGGTCGATAAGCGTTTAAATAAAATTATTTTTTTACTTTCAGTTTTTTTTTGGAAGTCGGTTTTTTTTTGTAATTTTTTTTTTTTCACCTTAATCTCTGCTGATCCCCAAAGTACATCACACCTCGATATAACCGACTGCCCTCACGTACACGCAATAAAGCGGTGTATAAAACGTCTTTTGAGTTACACCACTTCACATACAGGGTGTGTTAAATATTACAAACTAGCTATTTCGAAAGAAAGAAAGAAAATCATTATTTTTTTTTTGTAATATGGAATTAAAACCATTTTTTTTTTGCATGCCGTTATATACGGTGAGACATGCTGGGCTATGAAATAATTAAATTATCTAACAACATTATGTAACCATGTTTCTGGCAAATAAAATATTCTTATTCTTTATTTGAGGGGATACACTGAAAAGTCACATTAGTACTCGCCAGGTTTCGAACCCGCACACTTTTATTTATTTATTTATTTATTTATTAACAAGGCACTCCAACGACTTATCCACTAAGACATGTATATAACTAACTTCAACAAGTTTTCTTACATCGTGGATTTGTCACTTAAAGAAGTGCACAGCATCTGCAGAAAAGTTAGTGAGGCAAAGTACGTTAGGTGACTAATATTCGTAAAAAGCAATATAATGTATTACATCCGGTTATTAACAATTTAGTCATCAAAACAAATAACTTATAACTTTTACACTTGATTCACGTGCCTTAACCACTAGGCCACCACGACACCACGTTCTTTCAAGACGCGGGTGAAACCGTGGGAAAAGACTAGTATGTATTATTTTAACTGTATAATAAAAAAGTTAAAAAGTCAATTTTCACCAATCGTTTATTCTAAGTAGCCTTAAAATCAGTACTTTTGAACGTTTAAATTTACAAAAAAATTAACAGGAACTGCTTCAAAATTGAGTTGCCAAATTCCTCCCAAAAGTAATATATACTTAGTTACATACATTGCAATTTAAATAAAAACTTGTAAAAAATTAAAATCAGCACTTTTAAAAGTCAAATTAAAAATAAAAAGTTCATCTAAAAAACAACATCCTATACCACACAGGTGTATGCAGCGCACCCTTTATACAGCCGCGAAGCTAGAATTACGTGCAACGAATATATATCGCGACTTATGAAGATATACATGTTAAAATATACTTAGAAAGCACTTATATTTCATCTTAAAGCTACTCCGATGAATTATTACTTAAAGTTAGTATGTGCGGAACTCCAACGTGGTCCTAGTAATATATATATACTAGCTTCTGCCAGCGACTTCGTCCGCGTGGAATAGTGGTGCTCCGCTCCTATTGGTCTTAGCGTGATGATATATAGCCTATAGCCTTGATTTCTGTGTAGCTTTAACCATTAAGGTTGCACACGCGACGGAAGCTTAACAAAAACCGGCCAAGTGCGTGTCGGGCCACGCGCAGTAGGTTTCCGTAGTAGGCCTTAGTTAGTCGACTATAACTCTGTAAACGGTTAACCCTACTTAGCTGTGATAGTTTTCCTTGTAAGTTCAATACATGCGCTATGTCTGTGATTTTTTTTACATTTCTAGGTACAGCCATTCAAAAGTTAGAGGGGGAGTAACTCGTATCGAACAAAAATTTTCACTTAAAACTAGATATTTCGCAAATGGCTCGCTTAACCGAAAAATAGTCTTGACACACCCATAATATTTTTAGAAGACCTATCTAACGATACCCCACACGAAAATATTCATCCCCACTTAACGTGTTTGGGAGCTACACTAAAAAAATATTTTTCAAAATTTTATTTTACCACTTTTTCGGCGTGATCAATATACATATCCATACTAAATTTCTGCTTCCTAGTAACAAGAGCCTCGGAGCTATGCCGCGGACAGACAGACAGACGGACATGGCGTAACTATAAGGGTTCCTTGTCGGACTACGGAACCCTAAAAACAGATGCAGAATATATTTGTTATTTTAAACATTATTTTGTTCTCAATATCACTCCTAACTATACGAAATAGAACTTAAAATCGGTTGAATAGGATGCAAAAAGAGTTTGGTATTTTTTTCTAATCTATACATATAAAATGCTTTGTCCTGAATGACTGACGGATCAACGCACAGCCTAAACCGCTGATCGTAGAGACCTGAAACTTGGAGGGTGTGTTCTTTGTATGACGTAGGCATCTGATAAGAAAGGATTTTCCGAAATTCTACCCCTAAGGGGGTGAAATAGGGGGGCAAAGTTTGTATGAAACTCTTTCATTTTTAATTAGAATTCGTCACTGTCACTGGCGGAACGCTAGTCTTATTGTCAATGAAGACCAGTAAAGTATTAACCCTTAGCTTACAGCGATATTTGCGTAAGTGAATAACATTGTAACCGACAACACTCCCTTGATTTATTTCGTAACGCCTAACTGTTTCATAGTAGCTAAACATACGAGTATATATACCCCCAGACAAAGAAACTGCATTAAAGTTTTCTTATAAAAAAAAATTAATGGCCCTTTCCAGTATACAAACATACACTTAGGGATAATGATACTACGCTGTTATGAAGTTAACGAACCAAACTATAGGTTTCAATTTAAATTTGTATAAAAAGTTGGAATACTTGGTTAAAATGTTTTTTTCAAAGGTAGGTAGGTGGGTGTTAAACATTGATGCAGTTTATTAGTCCGTCAGTGTATATTTCGTAGTCCTAGCTAATGCGTTAGGTTTTAAAACCTGTAATGATAGTTTTAAACATTACCTACGAGTTTATTTTTATATTTTTAAAAATGTAAATATATGGTGCATAAAGTTGTGGTGACCTAGTGGTTAAGAAGTCTGAAATCGCCAATCCGCCTTGAGCGCACGATGGTGATCAATGCTCATGCCTTCTCTGTATGAGAAGAGGCCTGTGCCCAGCAGTGGGACGATATATAGCTGATGATGATGATGATGATGGTGCATTATGATGTGGCGGCTCAGTAATCGCGGTTTTCTGAGTTGCAATCTTGATGAAATGAAATGTGGGAGCGCGAGCGGACGGCTCACCAGTCGCTTACGGTACACCGACCTGCCTCGCCACTTGTATAGTACGTAGTCAGTAATAACGAAGTATTGTGGAATCAGACAATCACATAAATAAACAGATTAATTAATTAATTTTAGTTTCAGTCAGTTGTATAAACGAAGATTCTGCAAACCTTACAGACAGACATATGTTTAATAATTTATTTTAATAATTTTAATAATTTATTATAAAGAGTGAGGTACAGTCTGTTACATATTATTAAGTATAATTACTTGAGGATCGCTAATGATAAGTAACAATTTCAAGTGGATCTGGCGTCCTAGCTAGGTTACATAGTAATCTGTATTAAGGTCCGCCAGCCCTTAATTCCCACAAAGAAGAAGAACATTTTTTTTTTTTTGTGTATGGCATCTCGCAGGTCAACCTAGAAGGTTGTCGACTGCTTAACCGGGCTTGCCTGTGAAGTGCCTTAAATAAATTTAGGGCCTCCAGCCAGGGCTTAACTTACAAAACTAAGCGACTACACGCTAAGGGCACCCCCTAGTGGGGTACGGGCCTCGGCTTAGGGTGTCGCTGGGGGAGGACAGCAAGGGACAGGCTGGATCAGAATAAATTTTGATTATTATAATCGGGAATTTTAAAGCTATTAGCTCAGCTCGCGGGCTGGCTCGTCAAGCTAGGGTAGAAGAAGAACAAAACATAATATTAAAGACTGCATTTTACATACGAAGTGTGATCTACATATGTGTTGCTGGGGAGTTTGTAGCGCCACTTCTTCTTCCCAGCTAAAACACAGGAAGTAGTGAAGGGTGGGCGTTTTGGGGGCTGTCTTTTGTAAATTTGAATACATGACTTTTTGATTTTTTTTTGTGAGAATGGATGTGTGGATGTTTGTTATTCTTTCACGCAAAAATCATTTAACAGATTTTGATGAAACTAAGCACAAAAGCCTATACCCTAGATTAACACATAGGATACTTTTAATTTCAAATCTATACTAATATAATAAAGCTGAAGAGTTTGTTTGAACGCGCTAATCTCAGGAACTACTGGTACGATTTGAAAAAATCTTTCAGTGTTAGATAGCCCATTTATTGAGGAAGGGTATAGGCTATATATCATCAAGCTAAAACCAATAGGAGCGGATCACCACTATTCCACGCGGACGAAGTCGCGAGCAGAAGCTAGTACATAATTACACCTTACACGTAATATAACGAGAAGCGAGTGAAACCACACGCTAACACTAGTGTAACACACAAGGGGTGTCTAACGCCCCGTAAAAAAGTCTATGAATAAAATTAGGGTTCCGCAAAAATTTATTGCACATAATATAAACGTTGCGCATTGAAATATATCTTGTATTACATTTACATATATTGTCGGGTTCTGTCTGTTGTATTTACTGTGAGCTTTTAATTCGATTTTAGGGTTCCGTAAGATTTTTTGATGAATACGAACTTACTTATAAAATATTTTTTCGTAATAACTAATTTATTGATAAGAGTGTATGTAAAAAAATGTGATATTGCTTTAATTGTTTAACCGACTTCAAAAAAGGAGGAGGTACTATTACTTCGCCAATTAGGAATTGATTTTGAGACACTGAGCAGCGAAAAATAAAAAAAAAATCTTTTTTTACAAAATAATACAACCGACTTCCAAAAACACTGAAAAGAGAAAAAAAACTTTTACTTTCTGCTGAAACGCTTAAGGAGCAATACATCGCTCTAGAAGTCGGTGGCAAAATACTAACAACAGTTACTTAGTCACCGACTTCTAGATCGATGTATTGGTTCACAACGTTTCAGCGGACCGAAAAATATTTTTTCTTTGTTTTTGTTTTATACCTTACGTCTTACGATATACTTTTTACCTATGTTTAATAACTTATTATAGTCTAACTCAGAATTACTTTAATCTGAAAATAAAACGAATTACAAACAATTATTATTAGATACTTAAACAAAAGTTAAGCTATTTTTTTAGGGTTCCCTACTAGGAATAAAATAAATAATTTTGTTTTGTGACTTTTCTATCCGTCTATCGGTCAGATGTGCTTTTTAACCGACTTCAAAAAGAGGAGATTCCGTACACCCACATGTATGTTTTTTATATTCGCAATTTTCTCAAAAACCACTGATCCGATTTGGATAGAGTTTTCGTTATTTAAATCCAAATTTTTCAAAGAAGGTTTTAGTATATAGTGTTTATTATTCTAAACAACTAAAAAGCGATAGTTTTTAGAGTAAAACGAAACTACACCTTAACCAATAAATCTTGGAGATAGAGTTTAACTTAACCAAGCTTACTGACGGGCTGACGGATTTACGAGCAACCGGATAACCGGGCGCTCATCCCGGTAACCGGTACTTACGTCACTTCCTTTACAAAATGGCTTAGGCCCACTCAAGTTACAAGAACGAAATAGCGTAGGGTACGAAAATATCCGTAACTAATTATTTCCTATGATTTAACCTATCCTTAGAGAAATTGCTTTTTTTAACAGACTTCAAAAAAGGTGGTTCAAACAAAAAATCACTGCCAATTTAAATTTAAACAAAGAATATAAAGCTGCTACTTTATACTTAAAATGCTACTTCACTGTAGCTGCCAACCTATTATTTTTGCTACCCATTTTAATTATTTTTAAAATCCTAAATCAGTATTTTTTGGCGCCGCGTTAAATATATGCTATTGAAGAACTTTGTTTTCAGTTTCAATAATAAGTGAAATTTATTTAAAAGAAAGTATTTACATTACGAAGAACTTGGGTTTACTTACCTTATCAACTTTGCCATGTTTGACGATATACGGTATGCCCGGCACAGGTCCGAAAATAGAAGGCATCATAGCGGGAGCTATAATCACTTTGACCGGCTGATGACAAGACTTCTCACTATCGCCGGAACAATTGCAACAACAGTGACACTTTTTCACACTACTTTTACAATTTTCATCAACAATATCACTTTCTTCACTTTGTTTATTATTTTTCATTTCAATTTCATTGTTTTTCTCGTCGTTTTTATAAAGTTTCGGCTTTTTACTGAATTCGCCGGGTAATTCGAGTAGTGGCTGGCGCCTTTTTAGATCTTTCGGGGTTTCTAGTAGGTAGTTTTTTGGTTTGTCGCCGTTTTCGATTGATTGGTTATTTTGCAGATTGCCCGATATGAAAGGGTGTACTAGGAGGGTTTTTTGTTGCAATGTTTTTGTTTTTGAGGCCCCTGGCAGGGCCTCAACAGGCCTTTTTGGATCCAATTTGATAGTTTATTTCTTTCTTTTTTTACACAGAAATCACTCAATGTTCATATTCATAGTTTTTATTCATTTCTTATTTTGTTTATTTTTTATTAAATAGTTCTGTAAAAATAAGCAGTTAATATTTAAAATTAAATCATTGAAATAAGTTAACAATTATTATCGATAAATAAAATACTAATAAAATATTATGTCGCATGATTTATTGTTTTTCTGAAATTCTGTTTTATTATAATTTTTCAAATATTTTTGTAAGACTTAAAATTCTCAACTTTTTAAGTGACATAAAGATATTTTCAATTGTTAATAAATTATTATAAATTGGTTTAGAGCACCATTTAATTCATTTATTAACTAAAAAACTAGATAGCTTTTTATTGCTCTACTAAAAGTCATCCAACACAATAAAAATAGTTAATTATTTTATTTTATTCTCCTATAATTTTACTAGAAATTTTTCATAAGCTTTTATATGAATTATTTTATTGATTTTCAAACATAAGCACTTCTCTAGTCATTAAACACCGAAAACCACTGTTATCCAAAAAAACGTATATTTTTATAAAAATCCAACGTAAACAATTTAATTTAATTGAAAACAAACAATCTCATTTCACAATTTCAGCTAAAAACGTTTATTTTTTACAAAAACAAAATCCGCTTCCCTACGCCTTTTATTTACACAAAGATCAATAACCTTATACCCTTGAAAAAACACGTGACACTTGTTTGTAAACAAACAAACACAAACACACAAAACAAAAAAAACAATTGAAAAACAAAACAAACAACTCGAAAAAATATTTCAATTAAATTGAAAAACACTTCACTAAGTTTTACTAATAAATAGTTTGTGATTACACGGATATTTTATGAAATTGACTGAGAAAAATAGAAGAAAATTTCGACACGTACTTCCCGCTTGAGTTAGCGAACTGAACTAATGTTTAAAAGACGATTTAGGATGGGAGGAGCTTTGTTGTAGGCGTGGTCTCAAACCACGCCTCAGTCTCCTAATATCTAAATTATTTCTTTGTCTAGACTGAGCAACATGGCGGTACAAGATTTTGTTCAAATGGTGTGATATTTAACACACAATTTTAACTGTCATGGTTAGCAAGATATCCATAGTGTAGCATCTACACATCTACGCATATAAATAAAATTGGAGTGTCTGTTTGTAATATTGAAATAACCGTTTTTACTACCTGTACATGAATATAATATACGGTACATACACCAACTTTTTTTTTTTCAATTTTTGTCTGTCTGTCTGTTTGTTCCGGCTAATGAAATGGCTGGACCGATTTCGACGGGACTTTTATTGACAGGTAGCTAATTTAATAAGGAGAAACTTTAGTGTTAGAGGAGCAACTTACGTTTATTTTAGAAAACATCTTTTATTTTAGAAAAATAATTTAAAAATCTACTGTTAGGCGGAACGAAGTTCGCCGGGTCAGCTACACACACACACACATACACACACACAACATACATAATGTTTTCGTGCGTTCTTTCACTTTCACACAAATTAGCTCATACATCACGTTGACAATCTTGTGAACCTTCTACTTATGTAGCGGGGGGCCTGGAGTTCTAAGATACAGGCTTCGGCTTAGTTTAGACTCCAGATCTTCCACAAATTACGATTTTACAATATTATGGTCAACTGATCTTTTGTAATTTGTGGAGATGAAAATAAACCATTATTATTATTACTATATTAAATTAATTAATACTACTATATTTATTACATCAAATCGTCATCGTTAATGAAAAAAAAATTGAGTTTCAGTTCTAAGTATGGAGAACCCCCAAAATGTATTGTTTTTTTTTCTAATTTTGTGTAAATATATCTTAAAGCGGTTCACAGAATACATCTACTTACCAAGTTTCAATAGTATAGTTCTTATAGTTCCGAAAAAAAAATGGCTGTGACATACGGACGGACTGACAGACAGACATGACGAATCCATAAGGGTCCGTTTTTTGCTATTTGGCTACGAAACCCTAAAAATTGGAGATTTCCATTGATTGGTATTATTAACCGTGTCATTCCAAGATGACAATGTTTCACCACATTCATATATGTAGATCGATGTCGGACTATAGCTTTGGCCCCTCGCCCACAGCGACTTTTAGCGATGCAATCGCTACTAACGCGTGTAAGTCGCACTTGCAACGCGCTACAATAGCGATGCCAACCGCTACTGCATCGCGACTGTATCGATGCAAACACGCGACCGTGTTGGACGACATCGGGGGAAGAACGGATTGACGCTGCTTTCGTTGCCTACGCTTCGGCTGCTTACGTAAAAGCAGCACCAAAGACAACGTGACTAATGTTGCCTCAACGGATCTTGCAACAGTAGCGATCGTAGGTATTTTTGTGCTGTTACTGAATCGCGTTTGCAGTGAGACAGAAGCGCGACAGTATCGCGTTTGCATCGCGACTGAATCTGAGCCCGTGGGCGAGGGCACACAGCTAGCGACCACTTCGCGACTGTATCGATGTGGACAGCATCGCTACAAAAAGTCGCCGTGGGCGAGGGGCCGAGGCCGGCCATTGCATCATACTAAGCAACTATTTTCTAATGTAATATAATGTTTTTCTTTTGCTGTTCATTATAAAGAGTATTTTTCAATTTATCGTGTTTTTGAAGTAGGTCCTATTTTTGCAAAAAGTTCTTTAAGTCAGGGAAAGATACATAATGACTTCAGAAAAGTCACATTGGTACTTGCCAGGTTTAGAGTCCGCACATTCGTACACGAGAGGCAGGTGCCTTAACCACTAGGCCGCCATGCGCCACGACTTCTTCTGTAACCACAATTTACAATTGACTGCAACCCCAGATCCCAACAGTGGGCATTGTAAACTTGTTCTAGTTACACGTATCATTAAATACGAGGTATATTGGACCCCACAACTTCAAACGTCCAAACCCTCAACTCAATGTAATGGAGTCCTTAAACTTGGCGGGTCAAACGGATCCCATAAAGTTAAATTTGATTGCTTTTAGTGAGCATTCGTAGGGTTAATCGTCGATTGCATCAAACTTATTTGTTAACCGACTTCAAAAAAGCAGGTTCTGTATTCTACATGTATGTATGTATGTATGTTTGTATGTCCGCGATTTTTTCAGAAACTACTGATTCAATTTCGATGGGATATTCGTTGTTTAAATGTGTATTTTGCAAGGAAGGTTTTAGTATATAGTATACTAGGTTTCCGCCCGCGGCTTCGCCCGCGTGGACATTTATTTTTACACCTTGGGTTACATTATTCAAGTTCTAGTAGGGATGCCTAATTATTTCTGGAAATAAATTTAACCTATGACACTTTGGAAAGATGTAGCTTTTTAACGACGAAAGAATTTTTAAAATCGGTCCAGTAGTTTTTGAGTTAAAACCCTACAAACAAACAAATCTTTCCTCTTTATAATATTAAGTATAGATAAGGATCTGATGAAGGTCTTCGGAGATAGACAATGGAACTCTTCAATTACTAACAGCAAAGGGCCTGCGATTACTGCGGTCGCATGCCTATGTATTGCTTTCACCATTCCATAACATAACATCACGCCTCTAAGCTCTAAAGGAGAAAGCAGAGGTATAGAGTACACCCTTATTAAAGGGGACATATTGTAATTTAGATTAATTACTTACAAACCAATCCACTGAAAGGCAAGAAAATATAACCAATAATAATCCATGGAAGATGGGTAGGCCTTTAGTGTGGGACGCAACCTGTGTCGACACTCTTGCGCCATCCCACCTTGCTAGCTCTGCGTGCTGCGCTGGCTCCGCTGCTGCGGCTGCGGAGAACCTCAAGCGGCGCAAGTATAGTAACCTTATTGGTAACTATATTTTTGAGCCGTTTGGGGTTGAAACTCTAGGGTAGTGGGGTCCGAGTGCCCACCTTCTTTATAAAGAATTAGCGAAGCGGCTTGCTGACTCTTCCCGTGAACCAAAGGCTGGCTTTTACTTTGGCCAAAGGCTTAGCATTGCCATCCAACGTGGCAATGCCGCCAGCCTCTTGGGTACACTTCCAGTTGACGGCGGTGAGGAAGAATTTTTTGACGCCATATTTTAGTAAGATTTATATTAGAATATATTTATACTTACTTTTTTTTACTTTTCGTAAGGTAAATAATGTAAATACTTTCTGTTAGTAGATAAATACTTTAATCTTCCTATAATAATCCAATGTTAGGAACACTACAAATAGAAAAAAATAACTAAAACATCGTTCTAGAAGTCGGTGGCGAAAATACACAAAACAATACTTGATTAGAGACACCGACTTCTAGAATGATGTATTCGTTTTTCTATTTGCAGTATTTTTCACATTGGAATTTGAACCTAATAGGTAAATACATTAGGTTTTCATTTGTAAAATGTAGGTCTTTTTGTGTCTTTGAGTGTAATGATTAAAGTTAAAATTATTGAAGGTAAAGGCTTAGATTATATACATGTCTAGATGGAGCGTCGTGCTACAATCATAACAAAGAAAACGAGGCAACACTTTCAAGCATGTGTGCGTGCAGGCGTCGTTTTACACTGTGCGTATACGTCTCTGTGTGTGTAAATAATGATAACAGTTACTACAATTCTCCCATAAATCACATAAAAATAATAGACTTATTAATTACGACAAGGTTTACCGACGGTTACGTACTGTACTGATCGGCGGGTAAGCACTTGTGAGCTAATCGTTGGCTGACACTTTTTGACACGTTTGCGCGCACTTGACGCTCCATCTAGACATGTATATAATCTGGTAAAGGCTATTTCTCTTGGTTCCATAAGTATACATTCCTTAATAAAGTTAGTCAGCGACTACTTATTTGTAAGTAACATTTTACTTTAGATAAGTCCCATTGGTACTTGCCATGTCTCGTATAGTCCGACATGGTTATTTATGAATGTGGCTGACAGGAGAACTAACGCAAGCCACCATCTTGAAATATCATTTTGGTGATACCGGCCAAGGAAAAATTCTTACCTAACTATAAATAAAAATATAGCGCTATTCAATAAGACTAGATTTTGTCCTTGAAAGCGCAATGATGATCTGCGATGCCTCTGCTATTGTAGATATCCATCGGCCGCGGTGACTACTTAATAATCAGGAGGATTTCGGCTTGTGAGCCACCTCCTAACATCCAAATGTGTGTTAAATGTTTAAATATTGCATTTTATTGTTTCCAATTTAAATTTATTATTCAAACGTAAATGATGAATTAATAAATTGTTATTTATCATGTCATGATTTACTTAAACAATTGGAAATTTCCATTAATTGGTATCATTATCACTAAATATGACATTTGAGGACGGTGGATAGCGTTAGTTCACCTGTCAGCCACATTCATAAATAGCCATGTCGGACTATACACAATATGCAGGTGCCTCAACCACCATGACACTTAAAATG
Organism: Pyrrhia umbra; assembly: GCA_963891755.1. Taxonomy (NCBI): domain Eukaryota; kingdom Metazoa; phylum Arthropoda; class Insecta; order Lepidoptera; family Noctuidae; genus Pyrrhia; species Pyrrhia umbra. The sequence continues at coordinate 1,412,036 of OY982946.1, forward strand.
ACACCGACAAATTAAGAACCACCTTTTTTTAACCCCCGACGCAAAAAGAGGGGTGTTGTGGCATCGTAGCTCTCAAACGGATGGACAGATTTCAATGCGGTTTTTTCATTTGAAAGCCAGTTCCCTTGCGGTTGTTCTTAGCTATGTTTGGTAAATATCGGTCAAGTAGTGTAAGAGTATCAGCTCTATTAAAATAAGTCCCGTCAAATTAGACAAAAAATAGGGGATGTTTAAATTGACCGGACTAAATGATGTAAAGCATTTTTGCATAGGGGATTTCTTAAATTTTGAATTTTTGCTTATACCAATACAAGCAAAAATTAAAAATTTGTGGTAGGTGGTTAAAAATGGTATAGATTTAGAAGAAAAAAACAACAGACTCAAATGCATCACTTATATTATAGAAACTTACAAAAAATACAATCAAAATTCCTTTACACGTAATCCTTATAACATTAATATTTGCTTCGACTTTAGTTTAGTTTGATGTCACAGAAGAGTAAGAAGAACTCTTCTTATTAGAAGAATGCGAAGATTTATGTGACTTATGACTAACATGTGACGACCCATCATCGCTAGTCTCCGATTTATTCTCTTCTACATCACTCTTGCTACTGTCAGCCTTTTCTTCTGACTTCTTCTCAATACGAGAATAAGAGCCGTCTCGGGCTCTCTGTTCTTCTACGTAAGATTGTGAGTCATCCGTACCTTCTGACTCTTCTATTTTAGAACCAGAAGATTCAGAAGTTTTCCCATTTGCAACACTCTTATGCTTGTAACTATCTTCCGAACCATCGGAATAGCTGTTGCTTTCATTGTTTGATTCAATTTTTTTGTATTCGTTGCCCTTAGAGCTTGATCCGTTAGAGCTTGAGCCGTTAGAGCTTGATCCGTTAGAGCTGGAGCCGTTAGAGCTTGATCCGTTAGAGCTGGAGCCGTTAGAGCTTGATCCGTTAGAGCTTGAGCCGTTAAAGCTTGAGCCGTTAGAGCTTGATCCGTTTGAGCTTGTGGTGTCAGTGCTTGATCCTTTAGTGGTTGAGCCAGAAGTGCTTGTGGTGTCAGTGCTTGATCCTTTAGTGGTTGAACCGTTAGAGCCTGTGGTGTCAGAGCTTGATCCTTTAGTGGCTGAACCAGAAGTGCTTGTGGTGTCAGTGTTTGATCCTTTAGTATTTGAACCGTTAGAGTTTGAGCCGCTGGTGCTTGATCCTTTAGTGGTTGAACCAGAAGTGCTTGTGGTGTCAGTGCTTGATCCTTTAGTGGTTGAACTGTTAGAGCCTGTGGTGTCAGAGCTTGATCCTTTAGTGGCTGAACCAGAAGTGCTTGTGGTGTCAGAGCTTGATCCTTTAGTATTGGAACCTTTAGAGTTTGAGCCGCTGGTGCTTGATCCTTTAGTGGTTGAACCAGAAGTGCTTGTGGTGTCAGAGCTTGATCCTTTAGTGGCTGAACCAGAAGTGCTTGTGGTGTCAGAGCTTGATCCTTTAGTATTGGAACCTTTAGAGTTTGAGCCGCTGGTGCTTGATCCTTTAGTGGTTGAACCAGAAGTGCTTGTGGTGTCAGTGCTTGATCCTTTAGTGGTTGAACCAGAAGTGCTTGTGGTGTCAGTGCTTGATCCTTTAGTGGTTGAACCGTTAGAGCCTGTGGTGTCAGAGCTTGATCCTTTAGTGGCTGAACCAGAAGTGCTTGTGGTGTCAGTGCTTGATCCTTTAGTGGTTGAACCAGAAGTGCTTGTGGTGTCAGTGCTTGATCCTTTAGTGGTTGAACCAGAAGAGCTTGTGGTGTCAGTGCTTGATCCTTTAGTGGTTGAACCGTTAGAGCCTGTGGTGTCAGAGCTTGATCCTTTAGTGGTTGAACCGTTAGAGCCTGTGGTGTCAGAACTTGATCCTTTAGTGGTTGAACCAGAAGTGCTTGTGGTGTCAGTGCTTGATCCTTTAGTGGTTGAACCGTTAGAGCCTGTGGTGTCAGAGCTTGATCCTTTAGTGGCTGAACCAGAAGTGCTTGTGGTGTCAGAGCTTGATCCTGTAGTATTTGAACCGTTAGAGTTTGAGCCGCTGGTGCTTGATCCTTTAGTGGTTAAGCCAGAAGTGCTTGTGGTGTCAGTGCTTGATCCTTTAGTGGTTGAACCAGAAGTGCTTGTGGTGTCAGTGCTTGATCCTTTAGTGGTTGAACCGTTAGAGCCTGTGGTGTCAGAGCTTGATCCTTTAGTGGCTGAACCAGAAGTGCTTGTGGTGTCAGTGCTTGATCCTTTAGTGGTTGAACCGTTAGAGCCTGTGGTGTCAGAGCTTGATCCTTTAGTGGCTGAACCAGAAGTGCTTGTGGTGTCAGAGCTTGATCCTTTAGTATTTGAACCGTTAGAGTTTGAGCCGCTGGTGCTTGATCCTTTAGTGGTTGAGCCAGAAGTGCTTGTGGTGTCAGTGCTTGATCCTTTAGTGGTTGAACCAGAAGTGCTTGTGGTGTCAGTGCTTGATCCTTTAGTGGTTGAACCGTTAGAGCCTGTGGTGTCAGAGCTTGATCCTTTAGTGGCTGAACCAGAAGTGCTTGTGGTGTCAGAGCTTGATCCTTTAGTGGTTGAACCAGAAGTGCTTGTGGTGTCAGTGCTTGATCCTTTAGTGGTTGAACCGTTAGAGCCTGTGGTGTCAGAGCTTGATCCTTTAGTGGCTGAACCAGAAGTGCTTGTGGTGTCAGAGCTTGATCCTTTAGTATTTGAACCGTTAGAGTTTGAGCCGCTGGTGCTTGATCCTTTAGTGGTTGAACCAGAAGTGCTTGTGGTGTCAGTGCTTGATCCTTTAGTGGTTGAACCGTTAGAGCCTGTGGTGTCAGAGCTTGATCCTTTAGTGGCTGAACCAGAAGTGCTTGTGGTGTCAGAGCTTGATCCTTTAGTATTTGAACCGTTAGAGTTTGAGCCGCTGGTGCTTGATCCTTTAGTGGTTGAGCCAGAAGTGCTTGTGGTGTCAGTGCTTGATCCTTTAGTGGTTGAACCGTTAGAGCCTGTGGTGTCAGAGCTTGATCCTTTAGTGGCTGAACCAGAAGTGCTTGTGGTGTCAGTGCTTGATCCTTTAGTGGTTGAACCGTTAGAGCCTGTGGTGTCAGAGCTTGATCCTTTAGTGGTTGAACCGTTAGAGCCTGTGGTGTCAGAGCTTGATCCTTTAGTGGTTGAACCAGAAGTGCTTGTGGTGTCAGTGCTTGATCCTTTAGTAGTTGAACCGTTAGAGCCTGTGGTGTCAGTGCTTGATCCTTTAGTGGTTGAACCGTTAGAGCCTGTGGTGTCAGAGCTTGATCCTTTAGTGGTTGAACCGTTAGAGCCTGTGGTGTCAGTGCTTGATCCTTTAGTGGTTGAACCGTTAGAGCCTGTGGTGTCAGAGCTTGATCCTTTAGTGGTTGAACCAGAAGTGCTTGTGGTGTCAGTGCTTGATCCTTTAGTAGTTGAACCGTTAGAGCCTGTGGTGTCAGTGCTTGATCCTTTAGTGGTTGAACCGTTAGAGCCTGTGGTGTCAGAGCTTGATCCTTTAGTGGTTGAACCGTTAGAGCCTGTGGTGTCAGAGCTTGATCCTTTAGTGGTTGAACCAGAAGTGCTTGTGGTGTCAGTGCTTGATCCTTTAGTGGTTGAACCGTTAGAGCCTGTGGTGTCAGAGCTTGATCCTTTAGTGGCTGAACCAGAAGTGCTTGTGGTGTCAGAGCTTGATCCTTTAGTATTTGAACCGTTAGAGTTTGAGCCGCTGGTGCTTGATCCTTTAGTGGTTGAGCCAGAAGTGCTTGTGGTGTCAGTGCTTGATCCTTTAGTGGTTGAACCAGAAGTGCTTGTGGTGTCAGTGCTTGATCCTTTAGTGGTTGAACCGTTAGAGCCTGTGGTGTCAGAGCTTGATCCTTTAGTGGCTGAACCAGAAGTGCTTGTGGTGTCAGTGCTTGATCCTTTAGTGGTTGAACCGTTAGAGCCTGTGGTGTCAGAGCTTGATCCTTTAGTGGCTGAACCAGAAGTGCTTGTGGTGTCAGAGCTTGATCCTTTAGTATTTGAACCGTTAGAGTTTGAGCCGCTGGTGCTTGATCCTTTAGTGGTTGAGCCAGAAGTGCTTGTGGTGTCAGTGCTTGATCCTTTAGTGGTTGAACCAGAAGAGCTTGTGGTGTCAGTGCTTGATCCTTTAGTGGTTGAACCGTTAGAGCCTGTGGTGTCAGAGCTTGATCCTTTAGTGGCTGAACCAGAAGTGCTTGTGGTGTCAGAGCTTGATCCTTTAGTATTTGAACCGTTAGAGTTTGAGCCGCTGGTGCTTGATCCTTTAGTGGTTGAACCAGAAGTGCTTGTGGTGTCAGTGCTTGATCCTTTAGTGGTTGAACCGTTAGAGCCTGTGGTGTCAGAGCTTGATCCTTTAGTGGCTGAACCAGAAGTGCTTGTGGTGTCAGTGCTTGATCCTTTAGTGGTTGAACCGTTAGAGCCTGTGGTGTCAGAGCTTGATCCTTTAGTGGCTGAACCAGAAGTGCTTGTGGTGTCAGTGCTTGATCCTTTAGTGGTTGAACCGTTAGAGCCTGTGGTGTCAGAGCTTGATCCTTTAGTGGCTGAACCAGAAGTGCTTGTGGTGTCAGAGCTTGATCCTTTAGTGGTTGAACCGTTAGAGTTTGAGCCGCTGGTGCTTGATCCTTTAGTGGTTGAACCAGAAGTGCTTGTGGTGTCAGTGCTTGATCCTTTAGTGGTTGAACCGTTAGAGCCAGTGGTGTCAGAGCTTGATCCTTTAGTGGCTGAACCAGAAGTGCTTGTGGTGTCAGTGCTTGATCCTTTAGTGGTTGAGCTAGAAGAGCTTGTGGTGTCAGTGCTTGATCCTTTAGTGGTTGAACCGTTAGAGCCTGTGGTGTCAGAGCTTGATCCTTTAGTGGCTGAACCAGAAGTGCTTGTAGTGTCAGTGCTTGATCCTTTAGTGGTTGAACCAGAAGTGCTTGTGGTGTCAGTGCTTGATCCTTTAGTGGTTGAACCGTTAGAGCCTGTGGTGTCAGAGCTTGATCCTTTAGTGGCTGAACCAGAAGTGCTTGTGGTGTCAGAGCTTGATCCTTTAGTGGTTGAACCGTTAGAGTTTGAGCCGCTGGTGCTTGATCCTTTAGTGGTTGAACCAGAAGTGCTTGTGGTGTCAGTGCTTGATCCTTTAGTGGTTGAACCGTTAGAGCCAGTGGTGTCAGAGCTTGATCCTTTAGTGGCTGAACCAGAAGTGCTTGTGGTGTCAGTGCTTGATCCTTTAGTGGTTGAGCTAGAAGAGCTTGTGGTGTCAGTGCTTGATCCTTTAGTGGTTGAACCGTTAGAGCCTGTGGTGTCAGAGCTTGATCCTTTAGTGGCTGAACCAGAAGTGCTTGTAGTGTCAGTGCTTGATCCTTTAGTGGTTGAACCAGAAGTGCTTGTGGTGTCAGTGCTTGATCCTTTAGTGGTTGAACCGTTAGAGCCTGTGGTGTCAGAGCTTGATCCTTTAGTGGCTGAACCAGAAGTGCTTGTGGTGTCAGTGCTTGATCCTTTAGTGGTTGAACCGTTAGAGCCTGTGGTGTCAGAGCTTGATCCTTTAGTGGTTGAACCAGAAGTGCTTGTGGTGTCAGTGCTTGATCCTTTAGTGGTTGAACCGTTAGAGCCTGTGGTGTCAGAGCTTGATCCTTTAGTGGCTGAACCAGAAGTGCTTGTGGTGTCAGAGCTTGATCCTTTAGTGGTTGAACCGTTAGAGTTTGAGCCGCTGGTGCTTGATCCTTTAGTGGTTGAACCAGAAGTGCTTGTGGTGTCAGTGCTTGATCCTTTAGTGGTTGAACCGTTAGAGCCTGTGGTGTCAGAGCTTGATCCTTTAGTGGCTGAACCAGAAGTGCTTGTGGTGTCAGAGCTTGATCTTTTAGTATTTGAACCGTTAGAGTTTGAGCCACTGGTGCTTGATCCTTTAGTGGTTGAACCAGAAGTGCTTGTGGTGTCAGTGCTTGATCCTTTAGTGGTTGAACCGTTAGAGCCTGTGGTGTCAGAGCTTGATCCTTTAGTGGCTGAACCAGAAGTGCTTGTGGTGTCAGAGCTTGATCCTTTAGTATTTGAACCGTTAGAGTTTGAGCCGCTGGTGCTTGATCCTTTAGTGGTTGAGCCAGAAGTGCTTGTGGTGTCAGTGCTTGATCCTTTAGTATTTGAACCGTTAGAGTTTGAGCCGCTGGTGCTTGATCCTTTAGTGGTTGAGCCAGAAGTGCTTGTGGTGTCAGTGCTTGATCCTTTAGTATTTGAACCGTTAGAGTTTGAGCCGCTGGTGCTTGATCCTTTAGTGGTTGAGCTAGAAGTGCTTGTGGTGTCAGTACTTGATCCTTTAGTATTTGAACCGTTAGATTTTGAGCCGCTGGTGCTTGATCCTTTAGTGGTTGAGCTAGAAGTGCTTGTGGTGTCAGTACTTGATCCTTTAGTGGTTGAACCGTTAGAGCTTGAGTCATTGTTTTCATTAGATTCACTTTCATTTTCTTTACTCTTGTTTTTTCTATCTTTAGTTTGCTTGTGATTATTCCGTTTATTAATAAGATTGTTGATGTCCTTTGACTGTTTGTCTTTTTGGTTTTTCTTTTTACCTTTCTCACTTTGTGTTCCTTTCACATCTTTTGATGTAGCAGAATCTTGTCCTGATGAAGTGTCAGTATCATTATCTGATGTATCTTCAGATCCGGTCAGATCATCATTATTATCATCATCATCATCGTCGTCGTCTTCTGCGCGATTGAAATCTGTATCAGAGCATGTCTTGATGCCAGAGAGCCATTGCTTTTTAATCTGGAGCGAGGTGATTTCATGAAGTTGATTGAGGTACTGTGAAAAATCTGAAAAAAAATGGCATTTATTTAACGCGGCGTCAAAATTATCTGATTTAGGGTTTTTAAAAAATAAATAAAGTGGGTAGCAAAAATAATAGGTTGGCAGCTACGGTGTAGTAGCATTTTAAGTATGAAGAAGCAGCTTTATATTGAGTTGTATGCTTTGTTTAAAATGGCAACTGAATTTATTGTTAGGCAACAACTTGACGGCAGATAAAAATATCTAACCTAACCTCATTATTTTTAATGCCCAACCTATTATTTTTAGTACCTCACCTATTATTTTGGCCCTGTTTAATATATTTGCTATGTTATAGTAGTAGCCATTGGTGCCGATTCTGACTTACACACGACTAAACTAATTTTAAAATATCATGCTCTTTTTCTATTGCGAAATACAAGAAGAGGATAGCAAGTAATTCAGTGCTGTCAAATTAAATGACATTTTGTTCGTACAGGTTTGTCAATTTAGTCGAGATGTTACGTCGTGATGTTTAATTTGTATGGAAAACTATTTTTTTCTAATTTGACAGGTGTTAAAAGTTTGCTATCCCTTTCTTATATTTGTTGATGGAAAGAGAATTATAGACTAAATTTTGATGGTGTCAAGAGAATCGCGGCCATTATCTAGTTTTTATAGATCCTTGCCTTTTATAGCTCATAAAAATATTTAATCGGTACCAAGTTATTTTTTTTTAAACCAAGTCGTTAGTCGCCTAAGTTGTTAGTCACCTCAAAAATTATTAGCCAAAAAAAAATTGTTTAGTTAGAGGAGAATGGGAAAAAAATTTGAGAGTTATTCCTCGTCTAGTGACAAATCGTATACCATTTAAAAGGTACTTTTCCTCAATTTTGACCTCAATGAAGACTAGCCCTGTACGCAGGAGGTCAGATAGACAATCGCTCCATGTAAAACTCTGGTACTCAGCTGCATCTGGTTAGACTGGAAGCCGACCCCTACATAGATGGGAAAAGACTAGGCAGATGTCATCATCTATTAAAGACCAAGGTCACCGACAGATGGTGACGTAATCAGCCCGTTAAACGAAAAGATTTTATAACCAGGAAGCTGGAATATGCGTTTTACCCACTTACCGCCTTACTTATAAAGTCGGAATAATTTTTACACTGCTGTTACTCAACGAATTAGCAAAAATCTCACTCATAAATGCTATATAGCGTTGTTCCGAAGTTAACACAGGTATAAATAACTGTCAAAATTAAACCCCGCCGCGAGGTGGTACAACCTCCGATTTGAGACAAGATGGCGTATTTCATTTGAATCAGCTGATTGATTTCAGTGTAAAAGTATACGATACTACGTATGACTGTTTTCAATTAAAAAATAACTTCTCTAACATCAGGATAAAACCCCAGAGACGATCCTCCGACCGATTTATGTTTTTCAAAGCGATGTTATTTTTCTGTCCAGGGAACTAAATATCAACTGGAATAGATCCACGACACAAAGTTAATATTAATATTTTTATTTATTATTTATTCAAATGCAAGTTTGTATCGTATTTGATTTACAAAGTCTTTAGTGTCCCGCAAGGGGCGGTACTCATCTTTAGAATTGCTTTTTTTTGTTTCTAACATTCAGAGTCGCGAAATTTCTTGATTATATTTTATTTAACATTTATTTTAAAGATTGATTGAGCCAAGTGGACCTTGATATCACGTATTAGAAAGGGATGGATAAGGTTTTCAATTCAGTTAAGTTTCAAACGAGCGTACCCGAAGATGCCTCATCCAGTTGTGTACTAGATCTTTTTATTTGTCAAATTTGCAACAGATTAAAAATCGAATTTTTTACGTCTTCATTCGTTCTTTAGTCGATTATTTGGATAATAGTCTGTGGCGACAGAGGTTTTACGTACCATAAAAAACCAACTGTTAAATTATGTTTATGAGTGAACAAAAAGATATACCGCGATTTTGATTTAAAATAGGGACTACGAAACCCGTGGTTAAACTTTAGATTACAGTTTTTTTATAAGTAAGACGGTTATAGTTCAACCCTGGTTTGGTATACGACCGTTTCAGGAATAAAAATCTTTAATAATACCTACGCGTCGAAAGTTGGAAGTTTGAATTTATGGTAAACAGCAGGGTTAGACAAGTGGCAAAAACGCTAGCAGAATAGAAAACAAAATGTATGGGAATGACATTAGTTTACGACTAGCTATCTGTCAATCCCATACATTTTGTTTTCTATTCTACTAGCGTTTTTGCCACTTGTCTAACCCCCCAGCTGTTTTATCGGATCGCTATCTCGTCGATAAACTTAAGCCTGAGTGTCTTTCATTTATCATTAGTAAAGTGTTTAAACTTACCTATTCCTAAATTCAGAACATTTTTGTTCGAGCCAAGTCGCAGGAAATCTGAAAAAATAAATTAAAATTTTTAGTATTTTCTACAACTCACTAATATTGAAAATCCGAAAGTAATTCTGTCTGTCTGATCGTTACGCTGTCACGGAAAAACGGCTTAGTCGATTTTGATAAAATTTTGTATAAAGATAATTTCAAAAGTGGGGAAAAGCGAATGTCATAGTTTTCATCATTAACATTATTTATTTTAGGATGAACCCATGCATCGTATGACCTCGAAAATCTGCTAGCTTATATGTATTAAAACTAAATATTAAAAATGAAATGAAATGAAAAATAAAAATAAATAATTCAACTTACCGGCTAAAACATATCCTCCAACTGCAAAAAAAAAGAATAAAAATCAGAATTAGATTTCACGAGAAAAAGTATTATTTTTTCAGCTTTGATATTTTACCGTCAGTTTATAATCTAACGCTTAATAACTCGTAAGATTATAAACTATCGAAACATTGTGAACTGTAATATCCTGTTTACAAAATCGTAACTAATCTTCTCGAAGGAATATCGTGTTACCCGGTAACTGGATTGCGAAGGTCAGATAGGCATTCGCTCTATGCAAAACAGTGACACGCTATAAGCGGTTATGCTAGCAGCCGACCCCAATATATTTGGGAAAAGGCTAGGCAGATGACGCAACTGGCTCCTTCAAAAGCCATCATCTGCCTAGCCTTGTCCCAACTATGTTGGGGTCGGCTTCCAGTCTAATCCGGGTGCAGCTGAGTACCAGTGTTTTACTTGGAGCGACTGCTACCTGTCCTCCACAACCCAGTTACCGGGTAACACGGTACCCCTTGGTTAGACTGGTTGTCAGGCTTTCTGGCTTCTGACTACCCGTAACGACTGTCAAAGATCTACAAATGACAACCGGGACCAACAGCTTAACGTGCTTTCCGAGGCACGGAGGAGTCTCGCTATGACATAGATGGTCCAACCACGGAACGACCGCGCCAAGCGCAGCTTAACCTATGATCGGTCGACCCATGCGGCTGTTACTTAGCCACGAGCTCTTTAGAAACAGGTTATTCATAAATATATATATACTCACGGCGTGGGTAGTACGAATTCGCGATCCATCCCAGAACTTCGGTAGCTGTAACAATAATTTTGCATTAGAAGAACATTATGGTATCCAACAAGAAAAAAATAAATAAACATTTAAAAACCCCCAACGCAAAAATGCCTTACATCATTTTGGAAAAGAGCTGATACTTTTACACTGCTGGACCGATATTAACCAAACATAGCTAAAAACCACCGCAAGGAAACTGTCTTTCAAATGAAGAAAGCCGTATCGAAATCAGTCCATTCGTTTGAGAGCTACGATATCACAGACAGATAGACATCGACGTCAAACTTATAACAATATTTTTTGCGTCGAGGGTTAAAAATAAAGATATTATATTCAACAAAGTCTAAAGCTGATTTCCTTAAGACGGGTGAAGCGATCATGATAAATCATGTCTAAAATCCACCAATAGAAAGAAAGAAAGAAAGAAAGAAAAAGTATTTATTCACACAAAAAGACGCTACAACAGAAAAAGTACAGAAGAGAAAAATACACAAAAGAAATAAAAATCCTGTTTGGTTTTTTCTATTGTTATTGCAAATTAAGTAAAGAAAAATGGTTGAAAAAAATAAGGTAGGTACTTACATTTTGCAAAGACGAAGTTGACATCCTTTGAAGACCACGACTTCACGTCACCTGTAAGCAAAGAATTTCATTATAAAATTAAACCATTTTTGGAATCCCACGTAAAATTATAAATGCGAATGTGAGTTTGTTACGCTTCTACGGCAAAACGGCTGAACCGATTTCGATGAAATTTTGCACGGAGATAAAAGAGATCCAGGAGACGGTAATAGGCTACTTTTTATCCGGGTGCGTTATGTAGTTTCCTCAGGACTGGACCGGATGAAACCACGGAAATCAGCCAGTTCTGTATATATAGACTAGCTTTACAGCCCGTGGCTTCGCCCGCGTGGGCTATACGAATTCAAATTAATAATGACAGAGTTTCATACAAACTTTGCCCCCCTTTTTAGGGGTAGAATTTCGGAAAATCCATTCTTATCGGATGCCTACGTCATACAAAGAACGCACTCTCCAAGTTTCAGGTGTCTACGATCAGCGGTTTAGGCTGTGCCTTGATCCGTCAGTCATTCAGGACAAAGCATTTTATATGTATAGATTTTGCTTGTAGTTTACCAAAAAGGCTTAAAGTTACTCACGTTTGAAGAGCAGACTTATATCGAAAATGGCTTGAGCTATCTTCTTCTCGTATCCTGAAAGAAAAAAGTATATTATTAACAGGAGTTTAAATAACATCTGAGGCTGCAGGATGTTCGAAATAGTTACCGCGCCCGCGGAACACAAAGGGTGAAGGAACATGGATGGGTTTGTCAGTAAACATCTTACTTATAAAGTCCGATTTATTTTTAATCTGCTGCTTAGAAATGGATTAGCAAAAATCTAAAAAAAACAGAACAAATGCCTTTTAACGTTAATTCATACTTAAGATAGAAGTTAATCCTGGATTATGAAGTTAAGTTAGGATTAGGTGAGAAATGGCTAAACTTCAGATAACAGATTTTTTATAAGTAACACGGTAAGAGTCTGACACTCCCTCCCATACCACCCACACGAAAATTTCAACTGTCTAGCTATCACGGTTCGTAAGATACAGCCTAGTGACAGACAGATGGACGGACAATGAAGTCTTAGTAATAATGTCCCGTTTTTACCTTTTCAAATTCAATAAATCGTTTATTTAAACTAAGCTAAGAATCAGCACTTTTTGAACGTTATATGTACAAAAGACAGCCCTCTAAATGTCTCTCTGTCAAAGTCAAATATTTTTATTCCATACTAGCTTCCCGCCAGAGGCTTCGCCCGCGATATTTTAGCTAATGGATACAAAAACTTGACAAATTATATACTAAAACCTTCCTCAATAATCACTCTATCTATTAAAAAAAACCGCATCAAAATCCGTTGCGTAGTTTTAAAGATTTAAGCATACATAGGGATATAGGGACAGAGAAAGCGACTTTGTTTTATACTATGTAGTGATGATAGACCAATTACAGGTACTTATAAAACGTCAAGAATAGAAGCTAAGTGCACGGCTCCAAAATTTAGGTCCTATGGAGAAGAACCGGCAAGAAACTCCATGGATACTCTTTTTTTGGATAAGAAATTCTAAATAGGATAATTTTTCTTACCGTCCAAGCTATCGATTCCTCCTTTAACTTTCAAGTACTTATTATTAAGCGTGTCCACGACATTCTCTAGTCCGTAAGCTTGGATGACGTCACCAGCATTGCTGTAACCACCATCATAAGCCTTCCAGCCCCATCGTTTGCCATAATTTTTATTTTTGCAGATGTTCGCTGAAACACAAAAATAAATATTATTATATTTATAGCTTTCCACTAGCATGACAGAGTTTCGTACAAACTTTGCCCCGACTTATTACCCCCTTAGAGGTGGAATTTCGGGAAATCCTTTCTTATCGGATACCTTCGTTATACAAAGAACACACCCTCCAAGTTTCAGGTCTCTACGATCAGCGGTTTAGGCTGTGCGTTGATCCGTCAGTCATTCAGGACAAAGAATTTTATATGTATGGATAATCAAAATCTCACTGCAAACAAGTTGATTAATGGACCGATAAGTGAGTTTGTTTGTTACGCTTTCACGTTAAAACGGTTAAACCGAGTTCGATGACTCTGGGACGGTTACGGACTATTTTTTATCCGGGTGACTTAAGTAGTAAACCGCGGGAAATCATCATCTGTCTAGCCTTTCCCAACTATGTTGGGGTCGTCTTCCAGTCTAAACCGGATGCAACAGAGTTTTTACACCTGGCGTTACATTATTCAAGTTTTAGTAGGGATCCCTAATTATTTCTGAAAATAAATATAGCCTAAGACACTTCGTAAAGATGTAGCTTTCTAACGGTGAAAGAATTTTTCAAATCGGTCCACTAGTTTTTGAGTTAAAACCGTACAAACAAACAAACAAATCTTTCCTCTTTATAATATTAGTATAGATTCGAAATACCTGAATATTTTCCATTACGAAGAAGTTGCGAATTTGAGCCTTGAACACACAGTCCAATACGTGCCGCTGCTATCACCACTAAAGAAAAAAACAATCTTATTAATAAACATTATATCTCTAACAGGCACGGGACTACAAAGGCGAACATGGGGCCGAAACCCTTTGAGGCACCGTTAATTAAATGTAATAATAATCTCTCCAGACCAATTTCGGTGACGGCAGCCAATCTCAATGAAGACTAGCCAGGTACGCAGGAGGTATTATAGTGCACGCACGCTTGCAGACACAGGTGCACTCTCTATTCCCTCACTCTCATAGTCCGACGGGTCGGCAGTCCGACACGACCGGGGAGAGATCAGGCGCAGGACCGACAGCGACACGTGCGAGCCGAGGCACGGAGGGGTGGAGCTATGTTAAGACAACGGTCACCCATCCATGGACTGACCACGGCTAGCGCAGCTTTACCTTGCTAATCTATCAATCTGCATGGCTGTTACTTAGCCACGAGCCCCTCAATGGTAACACGTAACCGGGGACTATCCCTGTGTACACTATTAACGTCTTACTTATAAAGTAAGATTATTTTTTAATCTGCTGTTTAGCAACGGGTTAGTGAAAATCTTAAGTCAGGAGCTTAATCCTGGATTACGAACGATTAAGTAAGGATTAGGCGAGAAATGGTTAAACTTCAGATTACACGTTTTTTTTATAAGTATGACGGTTAAAGTGCACCCAGGGCTAATCGCCAATGGTTTGTGATAAAACGGCTGAACCAATTTAGATGAAATTTGGCACGGAGATAGACGGAATCTTGGAGACGTTAATAGGCTACTTTTTGTCTTAGAACTTGAAGTAGTTCTCTCGGTATGCGGGCGACACTGCGGAAAATAACTAGTATAGAAATAAACTTACGTGTTGAGAACAGGCTGCCAACTGAAAAAAGAAAAATTATGTCAATTAGATAACAATTCAGTCACCATCAGCCTAGCCTTTTCCTATGTTGGGGTCGGCTTCCAGTCTAATCAGATGCAGCTGAGTACCAGTGTTTTACATGGAGCGACTGCCTATCTGACCTCCACAACCCAGTTGCCAGGTAACACGATACCCCTTAGAAAAATATAAGCTATTCAAAACGAGAATCGAGGCTTCCTTTCAAATCCTTTCTCATAAAATTCGAAACTTACTCTGTCTCTATATTACGCTTTTACGGCAAAATGGCTAAACTGATTGCGATGATATTTTGCATAGAAATAGATTGAAATCTAGGGAAAAATATATGATAGTTTTTATCTAGGTACGTCAAGTTGTTTTCCCAGGATACGCGCGAAACCGCGCGGATCTATATAGGGTTAGGAAACTCTTTAATTTTGTCTATGGTTATGAATAAAGAATATAAAAAAGGCGGGAAACGAGCTGTCAATTAGAAGATTCTTCGTTAAGATGATGGTCGACGTAATTTGCAAGTGCAAATTATTTATTTTTTTATCATGGACTAGCTTCTTCCCGCGACTTCGTCCGCGTGGATAGTGGTGCTCCACTCCTATTGGTTTTAGCGTGATGATTTATAGCCTATAGCCTTCCTCAATAAATGGGCTATCTAACACTGAAAGAATTTTTCAAATCGTACCAGTTCTTCCTGAGATTAGCGCGTTCAAACAAACAAACTCTTCGCCATTATTATATTAGTATAGATAAAATAGTAGCTGAACTCTTTAATATCATCTAAGTTCACTGACTATTTATTTTTAACTAGCTTCCCGCCAGCGACTTCTCCCGCGATATTTTAGCTAATGGATACAAAAACTTGACAAATTATATACTAAAACCTTCCTCATTAATCACTCTATCTATTTAATAAAAAAAACCGCATCAAAATCCGTTGCCTAGTTTTAAAGATTTAAGCATACATAGGGATATAGGGACAGAGAAAGCGACTTTGTTTTATTATACTATGTAGTGATATTAGTCCGCGTCTGGATGCTAAATATATATATATAACACCGAAATAAAATACTTACGACCAGGAATCCATGAGTTGATGAGACCAGAGACGCCTATGGCTGCAGTAAGCACTATATCCAGAGCATCGTTGATGCCTGAGATAGCACCTGGAATTAAAAAAAACAACATAAAATTAAAAATACAACAAACCTATTTCACACTAAACACCGCAACATCATGCATGTATGTTTGTTACGCTTTCACACAAGAACTGCTGAACGGATTTGGATGAAATTTGGTACAGACATAGTTTATAACCTAGATTATTAGCTAGTTCACTATAAGTGTCTGTAATCTCACTATCAGTGTCAGATGAGTGTCAGTATGTTTACTACCAGTATCAGTATGTTCACTATCAGTGTCAGCAATTTCACTATTAGTGTCGGCAAGACCACTATGAGTGTCGGCAAGACCACTATGAGTGTCAGCAAGATCACTATGAGTGTCGGCAAGATCACTATGAGTGTCAGCAAGTCCACTATGAGTGTCAGCGATTTCACTATTAGTGTCGGCAATTTCACTATGAGTGTCAGCAAGTGAACTATGAGTGTCAGCAAGTTTACTATGAGTGTCAGCAAGATCACTATGAGTGTCAGCCAGTTTACTATGAGTGTCGGCAATTTCATTATGAGTGTCAGCAAGTTCACTATGAGTGTCAGCAAGTGAACTATGAGTGTCGGCAATCTCACTATCAGTGTCAGTAAGTTCACACCGGATAAAAATTAGCATATAGGATACTTTTTATCCGGTTGGGCGAAGTAGTCCCCTGAGAATACGAGTGGAACCACAGCAAACAGCTAGTATAAAATATCAAAAACTTACTTCTTCTCGAAATCCATTTCAAAGCTTTGTAGGACAATGATGTACGGTCTAGAAAACAAAAGAAAAAAACATTATTAGGCACAGACTAGAAACTCACACCTAAATAAAAAAAACATAATAAGAGCGAAATTTTGTGATCATCATCATCAGCCTATATATTGTCCCCCTGCTGGGCACAGGCCTCTTCTCATACAGAGAAGGCATGAGCATTGACTAAGCTTGCTCAAGGCGGATTGGCGATTTCAGACTTTTTAGTCCAGGTTTCCTCACGATGTTTATCCTTCACCGTTAGTCAGTGACGTCTAAGATATACTTAGAAAGTACATATGACTTCAGAAAAGTCACATGGGCTTGCAAGGTTTCGAACTCGTACACGAGAGGCAGGTGCTTTAACGGCTGGGTCACCACGACTTCTTTTTTGTAGACTTTTTGATAAATAATCGAAATATATGTATATTTATTACTCTCTCACGCAAAAACTACTGAACGGATTTCGATGAAATTTAGTTTACAACCTGGTTTAACACATAGGATACTTTTAATCCGGGTTCGTGGATTAGTTCTCTCAGGATATGTTTCAAACCGCGGGAAACAGCTAAATTTAATATATACGAGAAAATTAACGATTAAAAAACAAATTCTTACCAGCAATTCCCTTAGCCAAGAAACCTGCGAACAATAATTATAAAATTAAAATTACACCATTTCAATTCTTTTTCTACTAACCTAACAAGCCCTAGTGTCAGAGTTTTCTCAAATCCGCCTGACGGCCTCTGACATGGAATTGTAACAACGACTGCTATCAAGCAGCCGGGGACGACGGCTTAACGTCTCAGGCACGGAGATGTAACTCAATCATCAGCCTATATATTGTCGCACTGCTGGGCACAGGCCTCTTCTCATACAGAGAAGGCATGAGCATTGATCATCACGCGTGCTCAAGTTGGATTGGCAACGAAATAACCCCTGCCTGAAGATATTTTTATAAAACAATTAAACTCACCGACGCTACTGAAGTTCACTCCATTGGCCGCCTGTAATTAGAAACAATATTAATTAAAGAAAATTACCTACTGTGCCCTATGATGAGAACTATCGTGAAAGCTAAAAAAGAATTAAATATCTTGATTTGGCTCATTAATTTGTCGACATGTGGCGTGTGGACTCTGCAATCATTGTGCCGATAGTCGTTTCAGCCAATGGTTTGATTGTTAGATGGTTGGATCAAGCGCTTGATACAGAAAGCGGTATTACTGGATACGGCACGCATCGTCAGGAGGTTTCTCTCTCTGAGGTCCTGACCGTCGGTAGCTTGGACCATGTTCCCGATGCCGTTGGAGTACTATTTTTATATTTTTATTTTAGCGTAGCTTAACCTTACTTATCTATCGATCCACACGGATGTTACTTAGCCACGAGCCCCTCTAAGGCCGGTACAAACATTATGAAAAATTGCTGCCTTAGCTAAGTATTGAAATATTTGTCCTATCTTTGACGGTTTAAGGCCTAAGTTCACCAACAAGATAACGGTCCGGTTAACTTAAAACAACTGTGTACCATAAATTCAAACTTCCAACTTTCGATGGGTAACGTATTATTTGAGAGTCTTATTCCTGAAACGGTCGATTACCAAACCAGGGTTCAACTAGAAGTAAGTAACGCGAAAATTCCAGGTTTCTGGTTAAACATTTTCGTTTACGTAACCATCTATCGCTGAACTTAGCCCTTAGCCGCTAAACTAAAATTGTTCCGGGTCTGGGTGTTCCTGCATATTTTCATGAGGTCATACCACGCCCTGGCGAAGAATTGTGAAGATATTCTAAAGTGAGGCAATATTAAAATAAATAATAGTTTAAAAAATGTTATTTTGATAATATCCTGAAAAGCACCCCACGCTCTTTCTAGTTTTTTTTTAAACTATTATTTATTTTTAGTTTTTTATTTTTTGTTGAATTTTCTTTTAAAATATAGAATTGTCATCGGTCCTTAATCATCATCATCAGCCATATATATATTGTCCCACTGTTGGGCACAGACCTCTTCTCATACAGAGAAGGCATGAGCATTAATCACCACGCTTGCTCAAGGCGGATTGGTGATTTCAGACTTTTTAAGGCCAGGTTTCCTCACGATGTTTTCCTTCACCGTTAGTCAGTGACGTCTAATATATACTTAGAAAGTACATATGACTTCAGAAAAGTCACATTGGTACTTGCCAGGTTTCGAACCTGCACACTCGTACACGAGAGGCAGGTGCCTTAACCACTAGGCTACCACGACGGTCCTCAATAAGTATGCCAAATTTCGAGTTAATCCGACGTTTTGAAGGAGGTCAAAATCATGTTCAAAGATTCCGTTACATTTCATTACCGTCTGAAGCTAAAAAAAAAGCCTATTAAAAAAAAATCTTGCATGATGATTACATACCACGCCTTGGGCTGTTCCACCAGTCGAAGTCCCACCCACGGCAGTCCCAATCCTCCACGGATATTGAATCTTGACCCTAGAAGTTTTGTGGTAAGGAGACGCCGCCACAAAGGCCACCTGAAAAAAAAACATTTCATCATTATCATCCTCTTCTCACATAGAGAAGGCATGAGCATTGATCACCACGTGTGCTCAAGGCGGATTGGCGATTTCAGACTTTTTAGTCCAGGTTTCCTTACGATGTTTTCCTTCACCGTTAGTCAGTAGCATGTAAGATACAATTTAAAGACCTAAACTCAATTTTATCTTTTTCCCAACTTTATAGCTTGACTTCCAGCCTAATCTGATGCAGCTGAGTACCAGTGTTTTACATGGAGCGACTGCCTATCTGACCTCCACAACCCAGTTACTGGGTAACACGATACCCCTTGGTAAGTCTGGTTGTCAGACTTGCTGGCTTTTGACTAACGTAACGACTGTCAAAGTTCTACAAATGACAGCCGGGACCAACAGCTTAACGTGCTTTCCGAGGCACGGGGGAGTCTCGCTATGACATAGATGGTCACCCACCCACGGGCCGACCGCGCCAACCTTTGATCGGTCGAACCGTGCGGCTGTTACTTAGCCACGAGCTCTTCCGCTACCACAATGATATACCAAGTTAATAGTTAAATTTTAACTTACCAACGCTAGAACTGCAAGTAACTTGATAGATGCCATAGTTAAGTTTAAAAGTTAAACTTTAGGGAGATATGACCGGTGGTGGTCAAACTCCTACTATGTTTGAACCGCCGAAAATTTAACCATTTATACTTAAAGTGTATTTATTTAAGCGGCCAAAGAATCTGTTAAAAATTTACACAGTTGTCGATTTTACATTATTAGTAATATAAGGTTGTTCGTGTTAATATTTGATAACAATAAATCGTAATTTTCACCTGTGTAAACTTACCTCAAGATTTTTACTGTTTTTCGGTTTTTGATAATTATTATTTCATTCCCGTTTCAGACTTTGAGCTGTTCGGTTGACTTTCAATGTAGTACATTCAAAATTATAAGACACTAGCTTCTGCCAGCGACTTCGTCCGCGTGGAATAGTGGTGCTCCGTTCCTATTGGTCTTAGCGTGATGATATATAGCCTATAGCCTTGATTTCTGTGTAGCTTTAACCATTAAGGTTGCACACGCGACGGAAACTTAAAAAATCGAGTAACTTCTCCCGTTTTCCCAACATTTCCCTTCACTGCTCTGCTCCTATTTTTTGTAGCATGATGAAAAGTATACTATAACCAGCTCAAGAGTATGAAAAATAATTGTACCAAGTTTCGTTAAAAGCCGTCGAGTAGTTTTTGTTTCTATAACGGTTATACAGACAGACAGATAGACAAAAATTTTACTGATTGCATTTTTGGCATCAGTATCGATCCCTAATCACCCCCTGATAGTTATTTTGGAAATATATTTCATGTACAGAATTGACCTCTCTACAGATTTATTATAAGTATAGATAGATAAAATATTCACTTCACTGTACTTGGGTGAATCTTCAATATTTTGCTGTTTGGTTTCCGGATCGTCATTACCCTCATCACAGACTTTCGTCGTTCACAGTCGTTTAAATTGTATAATTTACAAACTTAAAATTATTATGTTAAACTAGCTATTTCCCGCGGTTTCACCCGCATCCCGAGGGAACTACTTAGCGCACCCGGGTAAAAAGTAGCCTATGTTGTTCCTCAGGGTCTATTCTATCTCTGTACCAAATTTCATTTATATCGGTCCAGTAGTTTTGGCGTGAAAGCGTAACAGACAGACAGACAGACAGAGTTACTTTCGCATTTATAATATTAGTAAGGAGTAAGGATAGTAAGGATAATGAAATAGATATAGCCTCTAAATACTGAATTTTATACGGCTGGTAATGATGAAATTCATGTGAGGAAGCGAACAGCGTCGAAAAACCAACCGCACATTTTTGAAGAATCACCCACTTACATGGGAGCTACCCTAAAAAAAAAATACCATTTGATCGGTGTGATCAATATGACATACATAATTATCTATACTAAATTTCAGCTTTCTAGTAGGTACCAAGAACCTCTGAGCTATGCCGCAGACAGACAGACTATAAGGATTCCTTGTCGATTACGGAACCTTAAAAACTGGAAGTCGGCCCTTGAATATTAAGGAAAAAGCTAGCCAGATGATGAATAGTCTCATTTATCTAATCTTTCTTGCTAAGCAATAAAAGACAGTTCCAAAAAAGACATCGCATGCTCATTGTTCAATTTTATTTGCTCAACTGTTTATATTATAGGTTTTGTATAAATTAATTGGCAATTTGAGTTGACGTCATACATATAATTTTATTAAAATCACAATAATTATGTTAAAATTAAATCTATAAGTCGTGGTGGCCTAGTGGTTAAGGCACCTGCCTCTCGTGTACGAGTTTGCTGATACGAAACCTGGCAAGTACCAATGTGACTTTTCTAAAGTCATATGTACTTTCTAAGTATATCTTAGACATCACTGACTAAAAAAGTCTGAAATTACCATTCCGCCTTGAGCAAGCGTGGTGATCAAAGCTCATGCCTTCTCTGTATGAGAAGAGGCCTGTGCCCAGCACTGGGACGATATATAGGCTGATGATGATCTATACATATAAAATGCTTTGTCCTGAAGTCCTGGCTGACTGACGGATCAACGCACAGCCTAAACCACTGATCGTAGAGACCTGAAACTTGGAGGGTGTGATCTTTGTATGACGTAGGCATTCGATAAGAAAGGATTATCCAAAATTCTTCCTCTAAGGGGGTGAAATAGGGGGGCAAAGATTATATGAAACTGTCATTTTTAATTTGAAATCGCCCACACGAGCGTAGCCGCTGGTTGAAAGCTAGTCTATATATATAAAAGACTAGCTGTTTCCCGCGGTTTCACCCGCATCCCGAGGGAACTACTTAGCGCACCCGGGTAAAAAGTAGCCTATGTTGTTCCTCAGGGTCTATTCTATCTCTGTACCAAATTTCATTTATATCGGTCCAGTAGTTTTGGCGTGAAAGCGTAACAGACAGACAGACAGACAGAGTTACTTTCGCATTTATAATATTAGTAAGGATAAAACTGACTGGCTGACTGATGGATCAACGCACAGCTCAAACCGCTGCTTCTAGAAGTATGAAATTTTGCACAAATGTTCCTTAAATGATGTTAGTGTGCACTAAGAAAGGATTTTTCTAAAATCATCCCCTGAAATAAAAAATAGGGGATGAATGTTTGTATGAAACCAGACGCGGGCGTAACCGTGAAAAATAGCTAGTCTTACTATAATATAAATGATAGCACGTTTGGCGTAGTGGCTGAGCAATTGGCTGTTGCGTTGCGTGTCGCGGATTCGATTCCCACACAGGACAACTAAAATTGTTCCGGGTGGGTGTTCGTGCATATATAATGTTTGTTTGTAAATGCACCCTAGTGTGAGGCAATGTTTAAAAAAACCGGCCAAGTGCGGGTCGGGCCACGCGCAGTAGGGTTCCGTAGTAGGTCTTAATTAGTCGACTATAACTCTGTAACCGGTTAAGCCTACTTAGCTGTAATAGTTTTCCTTGTAAGTTCATAATATGACATATCCTACGTCTGTGAATTTTTTCACATTACTAGGTATAGCTAGATATAGTGTACCATTTAAAAGATAGAGGGGGGGGGATGCTCGTATCGAACAAAAAATTGAACTTAAAAGCTAGATATTTCGCAAATGGCTTGCTTAACCGAAAAATGGTCTTCACACACCCATAATATTTTTGAAAGACCTATCTAACGACACTCCATACAAAGGAGTACGCTAGAAAAAAAATATCCCCACTTTACGTGTTTGGGAGCTACACTGAAAAAAATATTTTTCAAAATTTTATTGTACCACTTTGTCGGCGTGATCAATCCATACCAAATTTCAGCTTCCTAGTAACAAGAACCTCGGAGCTATGCCGCGTACAGACAGACAGACAGACGGACATGGCGAAACTATAAGGGTTCCTTGTCGGACTACGGAACCCTAAAAAACCGTAAGTTTGTTTGTTTTGCTTTTACGCAAAAACTACTGGATGGATTTAAATGAAATTTGGTGCACACATAGATTATAACGTGGATTAACATATAGGATACTTTTTACCCGGGTGCGCGGAGTAGTTCCCTCGGGATGCAGGTGAAACCGCGGGAAACAGATAACAGTTCTCTACCATCATCTGCCTAGCCTTTTCCCAACATAGTTGGGGTCGGCTTCCAGTCTAAGCCTTATACAGCTGAGTACCAGTGTTTTCCATGGAGCGACTGCCTATCTGATCTCCACAACCCAGTTACTGGGTAACACGATACCCCTGGGTAAGACTGGTTATCAGACAATTCTCTATATCAATCAAAATAAATAAACACCATATTTTTATTATACGTCTTTAATTTCACAAAAACGTGTGATTACGTCACACAAAAATTTAATATTACACCAAACAATTAATTAACCATGAAGAACCGCATGAATAAACCACGTTTCAAAGCCGTGGTTTCATTTGGGTTCCATTAAAGTATTTTACCCGACTTTAGCGAAGAAAAAAGGAGGGTTATTATTTTGACTGATACGTAAGTACTAGTTTTGCGGCAGCGGCTTCGCCCGCGTAGACTATGTGAATTTAAACTAAAAATTACAGAGTTTCATACAAACTTTCCCCCCCTTTTTAGGGATAGAATTTCGGAAAATCCTTTCTTATCGGATACCTACGTCATACAAAGAACACATCCTCCAAGTTTCAGGTCTCTACGATCAGCGGTTTAGGCTGTGCGTTGATCCGTCAGTCATTCAGGACAAAGCATTGTATATTAGATGCAAACATTTGTCTTGATTCCCTCATAACTTCTTACAAATGAGAAAGACTGGAAGCTGACCCTAACATAGTAGGGAAACGGCTAGGCAGATAGATAATGAAGTGTTTGAACCATTTGATTTAATATAACAATTCTGACTTGACTGATTTTCAGCTCACGTTTCTGTTATACGTCATTTTCTTTTATAACAAAACATATTTTGTTAATTAAATATTATTTAATTAATAATTATTATCATAACAAAAGTTACATTTACGCATTGAATTTTTAAGTCGAGAATATAGAAGCTTCCTCAACACTGCAGCCATCATCTGCCTAGCCTTTTCCCAACTATATTGGGGTCGGCTTCCAGTCTAAACATGATGCAGCTGAGTACCAGTGTTTTACATGGAGCGACTGCCTATATGACCTACACAACCCAGTTACCGGGTAACACGATACCCCTTGGTAAGACTGGTCGTCAGACTTTCTGGCTTCTGACTATCCGTAACGACTGTCAAAGATCTACAAAAGACAGCCGGGACCAACAGCTTAACGTGCTTTCCGAGGCACGGAGGAGTCTCGGTATGACATAGATGGTCATTTATCCACGGACCGACCGCGCCAAGCGCAGCTTAACCTTTGATCGGTCGACCGTGCAGCTGTTACTTAGCTACGAGCTCCTCAAATTTTAAAACTTAATAATTTGGCTATTTCTTATATTAGCTGATTCCCACGGTTTCATACTGAAGAAACTACTAAACGCGCCTGAATAAATTCAATGTCCTTTCTCAGGGTTCAAGCTATCTCCGTACCCAATTTTATCCAAATCGATTCAGTCGTTTTTCTGTAAAAATCTTTTTTTTTCAGATGGGAAATCATCAAATTTTAATGACTCTTCCGGCCGTGAGTGGGACGGGGCGGAGTGTCAGACTCTTACTGACTAAAACCCATCCATGTTCCTTCCTCAGCCCTTTGTATTCCGGGGGCGCGGTATCTCTTTCGAACGTCCCGCAGCCCTGGCAGGGGAGGCCCCCTGGGAGGGCCCTGTCATCTGTGCTGACAGCTCTTTGAGGCGCGCGTGGAACACGAACGCGCCGTCGACGCGGGTCTGGTACTTGCCGGACGGCGAGCCACCCATAGCTCACCGTCCGCAGCCCCGCGCTTACGGTGGCCGGGAGTCTTCTTTTAGCTAGCTTTTAGCCCTGTGAGTCCTGGTAAGTTTGTTTGTCGTTCGAAAGAGTTCAAGGCCTCCAGGGGGGTTAGACAAGTGGCAAAACGCTAACGCTAACGCTAACGCTCAATGTATGGGAATGACATTCGTTTACGACTAGCTATATCATCATCATCTGCCTAGCCTTTTCCCAACTATGTTGGGGTCGGCTTCCAGTCTTAACCGGATGCAGCTGAGTACCAGTGTTTTACATGGAGCGACTGCCTATCTGACCTCCACAACCCAGTTACCGGGTAACACGGTACCCACTGGTAAGACTGGTTGTCAGACTTTCTGGCTTCTGACTACCCGTAACGACTGTCAAAGATGTACAAATGACAACCGGGACCAACAGCTTAACGTGCTTTCCGAGGCACGGAGGAGTCTCGCTATGACAAAGATGGTTACCCATCCACGGACCGACCGCGCCAAGCGCAGCTTAACCTTTGATCGGTCGACCCGTGCGGCTGTTGCTTAGCCACGAGCTCCTCACTAGACTCGACTAGCTATATGTCATTCCCAAACAAACTTACTTACTCATTCGCACATAATATTAATCAAGATAGGAGAACTAAGAGTGTTGTTTCACTCGCATTCTCAGTTTTAAAATCTATCACCATATCAAATTTTGTGTAAATTTTGCTCAGCTGTTTTACCGTAAGAGCGTAGCAAATAGACAGACATATGATTTCTTTTCTTTTTAGTATTAGAATTCGTAATTATAGTTTCCTTTAATTATTCTATATCTACCGAAACCTCGTAAATAACATATTATTTAATTTAATAATACAATGCGTACATTTGAAGCATATGTTCAAACATTAATTTAGTCAGATTCAAAGCAAACACTACTCAAAGAAATTTGAGCTCTACGCCTTTCAATAAAGGACAAATTTTGTCTGTCTTTAGTGGTGCTCCTAACTACGCATAATTTTCTTTATGTTATTTAATGGATAATAAGTCTATGTGGAGTCTTAAGGGAATTGATTCCACATTTGTGATAACATAAGCAACAGAGCACTGTCAAAACTTGTAATGATTCAAGTCGCCAGTATCACGTCGCCACAACTACGTCGCTGGAACCACGTCGCCGGAACCACGTCACCGGAACCACGTCGCCGGAACCACGTCGCCGGAACCACTGCGCCAGAACTACGTCACTGGAACCGTGTCGCCAGAACCACGTCACCACCATTCAGTCGCCCGAATTAGGTCGCCGAAGTAGACTCGCCGTCGTCGATGAATTTTGTATTTTATACTATGATACTCGTCTTGTAATTTACGCAATGGTATTTCAACATATAAACTTTGCTTTATAAAAAACGATCGTGGATTCGGTTCCTGTATTGGGCTCAGTTTTTCTATTTGAAAATTATCAGAAGTAGTCTGAATTTTTAATCTATGCCTAGTTGTTGGACTTGTCCCTTCGTATTTTGGTGTACTTTTACTATATATACATCTCTGTCTTACCTTTTGGGAAGACTAACTAATGTTATGTATAGTTTGTATGTATATAATTATATGATTTCAAAATATCGTTCTATATAGCATGCTGCCTTGTAAATTCACACTTTTTAAATCAGCTTAAACTACTCTTAGGATCTTTGTAGACTGAAAATAACTCATACTGAAACTAAAAAAATAGAATTCAATATTTCCTTTTAAGAGTTTTTTTTATAAACACTATGCAGGTATTGTACCTGTGTGAAAAAGAAATGGTAGATACGACAAAAACAATTACTGATTCTTAAGGTATGTTTATCATATTTTAATTATACTTCAAACTCATAGTGGTATCTTTGAGTAGAGCTTAAAAACTTGAACTCCGACGCAGAGAAATAGCCAAGTATATTAATGCCATTTGGAAAAAAACTTTTTTATTCGATTCCAGTCTGATTCAGCCCTGGAAGCGAAAGAAAACATAGATTGTATTAGATGCACCTGATCTAGACCACTAAAAGATACATTTTGGCGACCGGGTCGCCGATATGGGAGAGAAACTTGACTTTAGACATGTTGGTTCTGGCGATCTGAGTCACCGATATGAGAGAGAAATTTTAACTAAGAAACGTTCGCTGTATCGAAAAAATAACTGTATAGTCAATCAGTAACATAATATGTAGATTTGAAGGTAAATTAAAATAAGAAAACAGAATTAATTAATAATATGAAAATCCTTCTGTAACAAGATGCTTTAATCAGATTGGCGAACTCGTGGGTGGGCGAAAAGTGGGTGCTGAGTACTGATTTGACATCTTGTTCTGATATTTGGAGTTTTGTATAATGATGAATCTTAACCACTTTGCCAGGAATTCAAAAATCATGTGTGTGCTGTGATACTATAGTATTAATAGAAAGGATTATTTCCAAAAAGATAATTTACCAATCACCTATAAACAGGTCGCTGGTAAGAAAATACAACAAATAATAGGTATATAATATTGTATTACTACAACAGCTCATAATTTGGAGTCTATCTCAGTTTAAAAACATTTCAAAATAATAATATACTTTTGATGTGGGTTTGAATCAAAAAAACTTGTATGGCTATCTTTACGCAAAAATCGTTTTTTTTATAATTTATTATTATTTTCTATTAATACACGATGTAATTTAATTTTCTGTTTTCCCGAAAATTATCTAGACAGTTCATGAATTTCTTTATGACTAAGTACCAAAACTAATTTAAACAAGATAAATTAATTAAAAATTAAAAAAAACCCCTACGTAAAAATGCCTTACATCATTTTGGAAAAGAGCTGATACTCTTACACTGTTAGACCGATATTTCCCAAACATAGCTAAGAACTACTGCAAGGAAATTGGCTTTTAAATGAAAAAACCCGCATCGAAATCGGTCCATCCGTTTGAGAACTACAATGCCACAGACAGACATCGCCGTCAAACTTATAACACCCCTCTTTTTGCCGGGGGTTAAAACAGGCAATATTAATTTTATCGTAAGCTTGTCGCGGTACCGTATGAACACAACTTTTAATGAATTGTCCGGGTCTGCTAATTATAATAATTATTGATACCTTTATTTTCATGAATAAATGGACTGAGTTCATACCTTCTGAGAAAAAAGTAAATTCAATTACACAGGTAAATAGCCTAAAATACATAGTTGTAATTATAGCAGTCAATGATATTATGTTGACATCTGCTGAAGAGGCCCCTTCTATATTCCAGAAGTACGCCATCAATTCATGGCAAAATCCACGAGGGGCCTTCTTAGTATATCTTTCGATAGGTAAATAAAAAAATGGCAGAAAAAAATCGACGACGTTGGCTAAGACAAATAATATATCATCAGCCTAAATATCGTCCCACTGCTGGGCGCAGGCCTCTTCTCATACAGAGAGGGCATGAGTATTGATCACCACGCTTCTCAAGACGGATTGGCGATTTCGGACTTTTAAAGTCCACAATGTTTTCCTTCACCGTTAGTCAGTGACGCCTAAGATATATTTAGAAAGTACGTATGACTTTAAAAAAGTCACATTGGTACTTGTCTGGTTTCGAACCCGCACACTCGTACAGGAGAGGCAGGTGCTTTTACCACTAGGCTAACACGACATTTTAGACACTTGTAATATTACTTGCTTTCAAATTGATTAATTATGAACACTAATAATTAACTATTGTATTGTCACTTCAAGTATAATATGGTGTAAAATTTTTGAGGTTTAAATAGAATATAGGAATGTTAAGATGTGGCCGTAGTTGTGGAAAAATATATAATATCCAGAATCGTCCGAAAATATGACAAATCCTTGACAATAAAGAAATAAAAACAGCAGCTAAATATAATAATTTCATCCTGGCGACCTTTATGCAGTGTGTAGGGTCGCCGAGATTCCAGAAATATTATTTTTTATTTATAACATACGATTGAAATAAAGAAAATATAGCCTGTTGGGGATGTCATAAAAACACGGTAGGTATTTATTTTAATTTTGAAAGTATAATTTGAAATATCGGCAGGGCTACCACATTTACTGTTCTAAATTGAAAAAATAATAATAAAATAAACATAATATGTTTTCATTATAAATCTATTATTTATACAAACTAGACTTTACATATTTAAAGATATAGTATAAATTATAATAATAATTTTAATAATGTATTTTAATAAATAATAAATTTATTTGGACAATTTCACACAGCGCCATCTAACACCAAAGTAAGCAACTATATGCTTGTGTTATGGGTGCTAGCGGATATACTTCTTATATATATATTTTTAAATACATACATACATATAATACATAGTAACACCCAGACCCATTAAATGAATTAACATAACATTAAAATACTTGGTTGTTTTTTTACATACAATTTATTTGTGGTCGCCAGATTAATACATTGGCAAAAAAACTTGGCGACCCTGTCTCTAGGGCGTCTTCAGACGGAGTTGCTATCAGCTACACTATTCTGCTACTGTCTCTTATGCCCTTCATGACTTCTTGAAGATGCATCCTTCTGCAGTAAAAAATGCATCACAAAATTAGGGCTACCGCACTAGAATTCGCCGCTAGAGGCGCTAGTGTAGAGTAAGGTCTCAAGAAATGTCAAATGTAAGAGATCTTTCACTGCGAGCACTTTTGGCGCGGATTTCTACAAATGATTGATGTTTATAGCAAATATTGTGCCTTTCTTGATGAATTATGGCATATAATTTATAGCCTAATAAATGTTACTGCTTTGCAAGAAAAGCTAAGAATAGGTGCTAAATAAGTGCGTTTTAAAAACAGCTAATTTAAAGTTAGTTGTAGTCGTTACTATCTACATGTGCCAGTGTGTTTACTTCAGCGTATTTCTCTCAAAAGTTAGTATTGTAGAAAACCCTACCATACTAAATACTGTTTTTCTGTTGACGCACAGGACCTTACTAAACAGTGGCGCCAACTGGTGACCGCAAAAACTATAGCTCCCATTGCAATAACTACAGTCATATTTATGTATTTTTTACTCGCATAGCAAAAAGGAGGGCTGTGTTTTGAAAGCTTCACTACATCACTACATACATACTAAAACAAAGTCGCTTTCTCTGTCCCTATCTCCCTATGTATGCTTAAATTTTTCGCATTTTGATGCGGTTTTTATTAATAGATAGAGTGATTAATGAGGAAGGTTTTAGTATATAATTTGTCAAGTTTTTGTATCCATTAGCTAAAATATTGCGGGCGAAGCCGCTGGCGGGAAGCTAGTAGTATATAAAACAAAGTCACTTCCCGCTGTTTGTCTATCCCTATGTATGCTTAAAAGACCTTAAAAACTATGCAGAGGATTTTGATGCGGTTTTTTTTAATAGATAGAGTGATTCAAGATGAAGGTTTTAGTAAGTATATCATTTGTCAAGTTTTTGTGTCCATTGGCTAAAATATCGCGGGCGAAGCCGCTGGCGGAAAGCTGGTTAAACATAAATTCATATGTTCCCTCATAACTTCTAAATTACTTATCATATTTTGAGATATAAGGTATCATTCGAAGCATCATAATCGTTCGCTGATTATACGTTAAGTGACGTCATATTAAATTCAATATGGCGCCCTCTAGAGGACAAAAAGTCATGAACTAGTTTTTGTTTTAAATTATGCCGCGTTTTTTGTAGTAAGTCGCTAATTTTGTTGAAATAAAAGTCAATTTTAGTATTTTTAGGGTTGGAGGGTGTGTTCTTTGTATGAGGTACGCATCCGATAAGAAAGGATTTTCCGAAATTCTACCCCTAAGGGGGTGAAAAAGAGGGGCAAATTTTGTATGAAACTCTGTCATGAAGCCCTCGCGGGGAATGCTGCTGGCGGAAAGCTAGTAAATTAGATAATAAAATAGTAACAGGCTGATTTCTGTACCTACATTATAGATTTTGATATTATTAGAGCAACAAAAGCCAAAACAAGTATTTTTACACAGATAAGCATAATTACTTGGACATTTGGAAAGTATTTTGACCAAAACCAACAAATCCTTCAACAACCAAAACGTCCTACAATTTTCAAAGTAGTTCGGGCGATTTCCAACAGATGGCGCTGTTACTAATTTTAAGAATTTGTTCTGATAGTACTTTTATAATACAAAATAAGTACATGCCTCTTCTAAAACCTATGGTTTTTATTATTTAGACTTTTCCACACTATAGACAGCAGTTACAATTTATCTTTACAGAATTTAAGTGTAAAAGGATAGTCTTATTATTTTTGTCAGAATTAGCGCAAGCAACGTTCATAATAAGGACAACCTTGATTTTTTTATTATTAATTTTCAAACATAAATAAAGCGTATGTTGCTACCTATTTATTTCAATGTAGCTAGGTACTTTATTTATAAATAAAGTAATTTATTTATCATCATCTGCCTAGCCTTTTCCCAACTATGTTGGGGTCGGCTTCCAGTCTAAACCGGATGCAGCTGAGTACCAATGTTTTACATGGAGCGACTGCCTATCTGACCTCCACAACCCAGTTACCGGGTAATACGGTAAAATAAAAAGTAATTTATGCATACAGTATCAAAATCTATTTGAGCAATATACAGGGTTTTTTTATTTAATTTTATTTCTATCATGAATTCACGATATTTTGTGAATTATTACTATAAAAATTCAATTTAACTTTCCTAAATCATTTGCCTAAGTTTTTCCTAACTATGTTGGGTATGGTTTCGTACCTGACCTCCACAACCCAGTAACCGGGTAAAACGAAAACATTAACACTCCTAAATAATACACAAAATTGAACATTTCTATTTTATATTTCCAAAATTCCTTCAAAATACTTCAATTATATCATTCATTATTCATCAACCTGGACATGGTTCTGAAAAAATATATTTCACATTGTTAATTACATATATACACTCATCATCTGCCTAGCCTTTTCCCAACTATGTTGGGGTCGGCTTCCAGTCTAAACCGGATGCAGCTGCAACGAAATGTGTGGGAATGGCATACGTTCCCGACTAGGTATCTGTCATTCCCATACATTTTGTTTTCTATTCTATTAGCGTTTTGCCACTTGTCTAACCCCCTAATCGTTTGCGGGGTGCGGGGAGGGTGGTGACGGCTATACACGATATAACGTGTAATGAGTTAAATCTTAAGATTTTCTAGGTCTACGATTATATATTTCTAATATAGGTTTGCATCAAATGGATTTTCGTATCTTTATTTATTCTAGACTTAACTATTTGTAAAAGATAGGTAGGTATACTGTATTTTTTTGTTTTTTTTTAGAATGATATTTTTTATTAGATAAATCGAATTTCTTTATTGGATCCCCAGATCGAGATTACATGTATATAGGAGCACATTGGGGTAGGCCTATATCTACAAGTAGAATATTCTTAAATAGGCTATGGGGTATGGGGACACCTCTCACCTCTGCCTAATAATAATACGAAATAATTATTGTTTTCTTAAATGTATAAAAAGAATGTATAAAAAAGTCAAATCAAGATCTGGTTTTTAAAACAACACTAGAAAATTAATGACACCATTCTAATTACAAATTATTTTATTTCGAACATACAAATAAAAGCTTTCTAATTTCTACGCAATTTCTACCATGTTCCCTAAATATACTTCACTACATAGTATAAAACAAAGTCGCTTTCTCCGTCCCTATATCCCTATGTATGCTTAAATCTTTAAAACTACGCAACGGATTTTGATGCGTTTTTTTAATAGATAGAGAGATTAATGAGGAAGGTTTTAGTATATAATTTGTCAAGTTTTTGTATCCATTAGCTAAAATATCGCGGGCGAAGCCGCTGGCGGGAAGCTAGTTTACAATAAGATTAGAAAAACTTCCCAACTCTTTTTGCAGCTTATCCAACCGATTTTGAATTCTATTACCTACTGATAAGGATGGCGTTGAAAGCAAAGTAATGTTTACAAAAATAACAAATATATTCTGCATCTGTTTTTGTCTTGTCACCTTAGTAATAGCGCTTGAAATCGTTTGAACAAACAGTAAATAGGGTGCGTTTAAATGTCTTATCCTTACTAATATTATAAATGCGAAAGTAACTCTGTCTGTCTGTCTGTCTGTCTGTCTGTTACGCTTTCACGCCAAAACTATTGAACCGATATAAATGAAATTTGGTACAGAGATAGAATAGACCCTGAGGAACAACATAGGCTACTTTTTACGCGGGTGCGCTAAGTAGTTCCCTCGGGATGCGGGTGAAACCGCGGGAAACAGCTAGTCTCATAATAAATGGAGTATAGGTGATATTCAAGGTGAGAGTGAATAGGCACTATTTGAGCTTGCATGATTCATCCCCGATTCGAGGTATTGCCAAACACTCAAATCATCATCATCAGCCTAGCCTTTTCATAACTATGTAGGGGTCGGCTTCCAGTCTTAACCGGATGCAGCTGAGTATAAGTGTTTGACATGGAGCGACTGCCTGTCTGACCTTCTCAACCCGGTTACGGGGTAACACGATACCCCTTGGTAAGACTGGCTGTCACACTTTATGGCTTCTGACTACCCGTAGGGACTGTCAAAACAGCTGCCAAACGCACTCAAATACATAATAAAAAATCTATATTTATAAAAATCAATTCCTATTTTCCTTGATCACGGCATCACGCGTGAACGGCTAGACCAATTTGGATAAAATTAAGTGCAAAGATAGAGGGGACCCTGGCGAAGGTTTTAGGCTACTTCTTATCTGGATGCGTGCAGTAGTTCCATCGAGACGAGGGTGAAACCGCGGGAAATAGCTAGCCAAAAATAAATTAAAAAAAAAACACTTTCTGGCTACCCTGTATAAAACGCTAAAAGTGCTGGGATAACAAAAACCGCGAAAAAATATCTTCAAAATTATTTTATATTTTATTTATATTAATTACGAAAATTTATAATTATCATATGTAGGTACTTCCAATAACGAAGGGGGTTGTCTAAAGGGCTGATTGCAACGAAGAGGCAATAGGATTTGAGCGACTGGTGAATGAGGGTGAAGATGCTTCGACGGACTTTAAACGCCGATCATTTGCTCCCTTATGCTCCAGAATCACTGGATCATCCACCCCTTAGACGTACCGTGTGTTACCCTACCAGTAGAGAAATAGAATAGAATATTCTTTATTATGTAGGTACACCACTTTTGAACTCTCAATTTTTTTATTAAAATCTAGCTTTCTGCCCACAGCTTCACCCGGGTGGACATTTTTTTTACACCTTAGGTTACATTATTCAAGTTTTATTAGGGATCTGTAATTATTTCTGGAAATAAATATAGCCTAAGACACTTCGTAAAGATGTAGCTTTCTAATGGTGAAGGAATTTTTAAAATCGGTCCAGTAGTTTTTGAGTTAAAACCCTACAAACAAACAAACAAATCTTTCCTCTTTATAATATTAGTATAGATACACACACAGACAAAAAATACAAACTATAAATACATATTAATATCTATCTACATATATAAAAATGGATTGACGTTCGTTAGTCTCGCTAAAACTCGAGAACGGCTGGGCCGTTTTAGCTGATTTTGGTTTTGTAATGTTTGTCGTAGTCCAGGGAAGGTTTAAACGGTGAGAAAAGGTTAAGATAGATTTAGGTGATACGAAGTTTACCGGGTCATGTAGTATATATAAATAAAAATGGATCGCCAATATGTATGTTCGTATAACTTCCGAACGACTAAACCAAATTTGATAATATTTTTTTTCTGTATTCGTCATTTTCAGGACAAGGTTTTTATAGACGATACCAATAGATTTAATGAAAAATGTAAACAAAGTCGTAACGTATTTCGTTCTAATTCTGCCACAGAAATGAACAAAATGGCGTAAGGATGGCGCATTTATGTCAATTTCATGCTCTAAACAACAACCTAGTACCAACCCTCTTAATAACATTAGATACGATTCAGATAACCTGTACATTGTTCTCACATCTTTTTTATACCAAATGTAAAACAAATATTGTAAACTAACATGTTGAAAAAGAGTAACCATGGAGTTTCTTGCTCGTTCTTCTCCATAGGAATCTACGCTTTGGAACGTGCAAATAGCTTCAATTTTTCTTTTTTTTGACTAACGGACTAACTCTTAATTATTTGACAATTCAAAAGTGCCTGTAAATGGTCTAATTGAAATAAATGTTTTGATTTTTTTTGAATTTTTTTTTGAACCATTTTTCATTATTTTAATGTCATTTTATTTATCTATGTGACAAAATTAGAATAAAAAGATTATGATTTTGTTTATTATTTTCGAAAATTAATTGTTATAGACTATATAAAATAAAATTTCAAAAAAGTCTGCCAGAAAAAAATATATGGCATTTCTAAGTTTGCCAGGACAGCTAATAACGTATATAATATACTAGCTTCTGCCCGCGACTTGGTCCGCGTGGAATAGTGGTGCTCCGCTCCTATTAGTTTCAGCGTGATGATATATAGCCTATAGCCTTCCTCAATAAATGGGCTATCTAACATAGAAATAATTTTTCAAATCGTACCTGTAGATTAGCGCGTTCAAACAAACAAACAAACTCTTCAGCTTTATTATATTAGTATCTAGATAAACGCTTGCAAGAAAGTCGTATTTTGCCATCGGAGTGTGGACAAGTCCTAAGTAAAGCTTGTCTGACTTCACAAAGGCTTATTGTACCTGAATCTGAAAGTCTCAGTAGTGGTATCTATGTCATCCGGGGAGTGTACATTGGCGGTCTCCCCTACCGTAGACTCCGGGGTTACCTGCAAAAAAAAAACAAATTCTACTATTGGTATCTCCCGGTTTCATCCGCATTCACTGGGAAGTAGGTACTTGATGCACCTGGATATCCTTTCTCAGGGTTTAATCTATCTCCGTACCAAATTTCATGCAAATCTATTCAGTAGTTTTTGTGTGAAAGCGTAATAAACGTGTTATATCACATTCGCATTTATTAGTAGCTGTTTTTTGCGGTATTATCCCCATTTCAAAAGAAAGTACTGCAAACTCCCAGATAAAAACTGTCCTACGTCCTTTCTCAAAGTTCAATCTATGTCCTTGCCAAATTTCATCCAAATCGATACAACCGATTTACCGTGAAAGCGTAAGAAGCAAACAAAATCACTTTCGGACAAAATAAGTATTTGAAAAAAACCGGCCAAGTGCGTGTCGGGCCACGCAGTAGGGTTCCGTAGTAGGTCTTAGTTAGTCGATTATAACTCTGTAACCGGTTAAGCCTACTTAGCCGTGATAGTTTTCCTTGTAAGTTCATTACATGTGCTATGTCTGCGATTTGTTTTCACATTTCTAGATACATCCATTCAAAAGTTAGAGGGGGGGGGATGGTCGTATCGAACAAAAATTTGCATTTAAAAGCTAGATATCTCGCAAATGGCTCGCTTAACCGAAAAGTGGTTTTCACGTACCAATTCATTAATATTCATCCCCACTTTACGTGCTTGGGAGCTACCCTAAAAAATATATTTTACAAAATTAAATTTTACCACTTTTTCGGCGTGATCAATATACGAATTCATACTAAATTTCAGCTTTCTAATAACAAGAACCTCTGAGCTATGCCGCGGACAGACAGACAGACAGACGGATATGGCGAAACTATAAGGGTTCCTTGTCGGACTACGGAACCCTAAAAATATGAACATCCGAATTGATAACCTCCTCCTTTTTAAAGTCGGTTAAAAATAAGAAAAACGCACCTCGTGTGTGTGTGGATGTTCAGTGGTGGTGGGGATGTTCTTGTCACCCTCCTGACCACCGAAGGGTAGTTTAGTGGACTTGGGGGGGGTTTCGACAGGGCCCATGTTGTGTATAATTGAATGGATCAAATTCCTGTTAAAATAAAACAACAAGAAAATTAAAAAAAAACCCCTACCAAAAATGCCTTACATCATTTTGGAAAAGAGCTGATACTCTTACACTGCTGGACCGATATTAACCAAACATAGCTAAGAACCACCTCAAGGAAACTGGCTTTCAAATGAAAAAAACCGCATCGAAATCGGTGCATCCGTTTGAGAGCTACGATGCAACAGACAGATACACACACAGACATCGACGTCTAACTTATAACACCCCTCTTTTTGCATCAAGGGTTAAAAAAATTATATTACTAGCTGTCGCCCGTGGTTTCACACGTGTGCCACTGGATCTACTTCACGCATCTGAATTTAAAGTAGCTTTTAACAGTCTCCAGGACCTATATCCGTACCAGATACCATTAGTTAGGACAGTTAGGGTAATTAGGATAGTTGGGATAGTCGGGATACTTGGAATAGTTGGGATAGTCGGGATACTTGGGATAGTTGGGATAGTTGGGATAGTTGGGATAGTTGGGATAGTTAGGATAGTTGGGATAGTTAGGATAGTTGGGATAGTTGGGATAGTTGGGATAGTTGGGATAGTTGGGATAGTTGGGATAGTTGGGATAGTTGGGATAGTTGGGATAGTTGGGATAGTTGGGATAGTTGGGATAGTTGGGATAGTTGGGATAGTTGGGATAGTTGGGATAGTTGGGATAGTTGGGATAGTTGGGATAGTTGTGATAGTAAGGACAGTTGGGATAGTTAGGATTAGCGTTTTCACGCGGTTGCACTACCAACTAGTTGCATCAAAAAATATAAGTTTACTTATACGTGAAATGGAAGAACTGTCTTTCAAGATCAGTCGAAGTCGAAATGGATGAAAATACTGAAGAATTTTGCTATTAAATCATACTTGTCATCGGCTTTCGGTTTCGATTACTTTTCCTGCGGATTCGAAACCTGGCAAGTACCAATGTGACTTTTCTAAAGTCATAATGTACTTTCTAAATTTATCTTAGACACCACTGACTAACGGTGAAGGAAAACATCGTAAGAAAACCTGGACTATAAAGTTTGAAATCGCCAATCCGCCTTGAGCGCACGTGGTGATCAATGCTCATGTCTTCTCTGTGTGAGAAGAGGCATTTACCCAACAGTGGGATATTAAATAGGCAGAAGATACCTATAGATAGATATGGCTTTTCAGATCTTACCCAGCGAATTCAAAGCCCAAATCTTTGAAGCTGTTCCTCTCTGGTACTGACAAAGCGTAATTAAACGCCTTGTATCCATCCAGCAGTCGAACCCCATGCTTCTCCATGTCTTCAGCTAAAGGATCATCATGGATTCTTCTATTCCCATAGGCATGGTAGTACCTAGGAACACACACATAGTATCAAGAAAAAAAATATATAATTTAAAAAACCCCCTACGCAAAAATGCCTTATATCAGCTTGGAAAAGAGCTGATGCTCTTACACTGCTGGACCGATATTAACCAAACATAGCTAAAAGCCACTGCAAGGAAACTGACTTTCAAATGAAAAAAACCGCATCGAATTCAGTCCATCCGTTTGAAAGCTAGATGCCACAGACAGATACTCACATAGACATCGACGTCAAATTTATAACACGACTCTTTTTGCGTTGGGGGTTAATAAAATAACTATATTCTCTCCAGACCGACTTCGGTCATGGCGGCCAATCTCAATGTAGACTAGCCAGATACGCAGTAGATATTATAGTGCACGCACGCTTGCAGACACAGGTGCATTCTTTATTCCCCCACTCTCTCAGTCAGCGCCACGAGCTCTCCGAGACACAGTCACATTTCGGCGATTAATTTTCTTCTTCTTATCGTGAAAGCTGCAGGTTTTACCAACCTAACAAGCCCTAGTGTCTGAGTTTTCTCTAATCCGCCTGACGGCCTCTGACATAGATTGATCAAGATAACAGCCGGGGACGAAGGCTTAACGCTCCCAGGCACGGGGGTATTACACCACCAACTTCCTGACTCCAGGTTGCTTTGTGAAATTTTTTAAAACCTCCAAAGCTATTTCGGCCCGACGCGTTATGCTACCACTAGACCGACAAGGCAGTCATTTTTATTTATATACATATTCTTATACCCATATGTATGCATATGTATGCCTTTCTTTAAAAGATTTAGAATTCTAACGTTACCATGTCTGTATATTCTAGAAACCGCCATTTTTGTCAAATTAAATACTGAGCTGTTTCCACGATTATCTGATACCGTAGTGCGTAATAGACGAGATAAAGACAGACTTCGCCTTCACACATCAAAAACTACTTTAATGAGAAAAAGCATTTTCTGTATGGCACCAATTATTTACAATAAAATACCTCAGGCATATAAAGACTTAAATATTAAACTGTTTAAAATAAAATTGCGGGATTTATTAGCGGATAAGTGTTACTACGACAGTAATGATTTTCTAACTGACAAATTGTAACTACCCACTCATCTATATTTTTATTGACTGTATATTCTTTAGCTGACATATTATGACTACTCACACATTTCTAGTAAAATTGACTGTTTGTACCTGACATTACTATTGTAAAATTACTAAATTTATACGCCTAAAAGGCCAAACATGACTGTCACCTACCCTAATGTTATAAGATCTTGCATGCTTCTGTATGTTTACTCATGTTTATAAATAAATGAATCTTATCTTATCTTATCTTATACTTACATAGGAGCTAGTGTTGTGGTGGTATCATCGAAGTTCCTAGTCACTCCTATGATGTCATTGACTCTCTGTATCATCTTGGTGTGATAATAATGCAAGACTTGCAAACTCATTTCTTTGACGTACACTTTCAAATCGTTCATCTGAAATTCGAATGATATTTAATCATCATCAAATAGCTAGGCAAAGACTTATTCTAAGGCTGAATTGCCATGGTGCGTGATTTCGCAAATACAAGCGCGGTGGACTACCACGGATATTTACGCATGCACACATGGCTATTCCTGGGGCTGCGCGACGTAAGAAAGAGATACCGTGCCCCGAAATACAAAGGGCTGAGGATACTTACTATGGATGAGTTTTAGTCAGTAAGACTCTGACACTCTCACCCGTCCCTTCCACCCGTCCTACCCACGACGGGAGGGGTCATTTGATGATTTCCCATCCAAAAAAAAATACATGTCCATTCCAAATTAGCCTATCAATCTGGTCTTGAGTTTTGTAGCATTTTTTTAATTTCACTCTAAAATGCAAAGTTGTAGGAACTTGCACTACACCGTTGAAGTGAGTAGCCCGACACTCACTGGGCCTTTTACGATCGCAATAAAATTAGGGAAAGGCTAGGCAGATGATGAACGCTGCTGGGGAGTTTGTAGCGCCACTTCTTCTTCCCAGCAACAACACATAGGAAGTGATGAAGGGCGGGCGCTTTGGGGGCTGTCTTTTGTAAACATGACGTTTAAAAAGTGCTGTTCCTTTTTAATTTTTAATTTTAATGAGCCAGACTCCGTTGAGATAACTAAGGCAAAATTCGGAGAAGAAATTATTTAAAAAAAATTACCTTATCAGTCAATATTTTAAGATAGTCGGGGGTTTTTCTAAATCTTCGTAAAACCGACTTAAAGTCCTCTCCGTAAAGCTTCATCGCCTCTGTTTCGACATCGTACTTACGTCCATTAGACATTAAGCATGGTGATACTAGAAATTAATACTTTTTATTAATGTTGCGTCGTTGACAAGGAACCCTTAGAATCTCCGCAGATCACAGACTTTCTATAGGCTGATAGTTTGGTCGGTTCCTTTAACAGAACGAAGATGTATCCAAGTGCGCAAATTGTACCGATTCACATCTTCATACTGATTAAGAAACCGACCAAATTGTGAATTGTGGAGCTCGTGGCTAAGTAACAGCCGCACGGTTCGATCGATCAAAGGTTAAGCTGCGCTTGGCGCGGTCGGTCCGTGGACGGGTGGCCATCTATGTCATACCGAGACTCCTCCGTGCCTCAGAAAGCACGTAAATCTGTTGGTCCCGGTTGTCATTTGTACATCTTTGACAGTCGTTACGGGTAGTCAGAAGCCAGAAAGTTTGACAACCAGGCTTACCAAGGGGTATCGTGTTACCCGGTAACTGGGTTGTGGAGGTCAGATAGGCAGGCGCTCCATGTAAAACACTACTCAGCTGCATTCGGTTTAGACTGGAAGCCGACCCCAACATAGTTGGGAAAAGGCTAGGCAGATGATGATAAGAAACCGACCAAACTATCGCCCGATAGAAAGTCTGTGATCTCCGGGGACTCTTATAGTATCGTTATGTCCGTCTGTCTGTCTGTCCGCGGCATAGCTCAGAGGTTCTTGGTACTAGAAAACTGAAATTTAGTATGGATATACATATCGTTTGGGTACCTTCCATATAATATGTGAAGTGGGATGAATATTTTTTGTCTCGTGTATCACATCGTGTGGGATATCGTTAGATAGGTCTTTCGGGTCTCAGACCTATGGGAGCAACACTAAAAAAATATTTTTTTACCACTTTATCGACGTGTTTAATATGCATATCCATACGAAATTTCAGCTTTTTAGAACCAGGACCTCTAAGCTATGCCGCGGACAGACAGACAAACGGACCTGGAAAAAGAATAAGGGTTCCTTGTTGACTACGAAACCCTAACGGTCTTACTTATAAAAAACTTGTAATCTGAATTTTAACCATTTCTCACCTAATCCTTACTTAACGTCGTAATCCAGGATCAAGCGACTACCTTAAGTTCGGATTAACGCTAAATAGCATTTTTGAGTGACTTATTTCCTAATCCATTGCTAAGCAGCAGATTAAAAATCGCACTTCATAAGTAAGACGTTAAAAGTTGTGTAACTCAAATATTTTAATTACAATTTATACGTTGTGAAACTCAGATATTATTAAAGTTATATAACTGCGTATAGATAAATATTTATTTACACTTACAGAAAGAAAATAAAATACATATTTTCAATAGGTTTCTTAACATAGTTTCACTTCAAACAATACCTTTACCACAAGACATAAAAAATATATAAACAAAACACTCTGCAAACGATAAAATGATTTTATTATATAGCTGACGTAATAAACTTTATTGGAGCCAATAAAGAAAATTTCATCACTATAGTAACGTACAAATAAAACCAGAAAGTGTTCCTGAGATTAACGCGTTTAAACAAAATCGAGTAACTTCTCCCGTTTTCCCAACATTTCCCTTCACTGCTCTGCTCCTATTGATTGTAGCGTAATGAAAAGTATACTATAACCAGCTCAAGAGTATGAAAAATAATTGTACCAAGTTTCGTTAAAATCCGTCGAGTAGTTTTTGTTTCTATAACGTTTATACAGACAAACAGACAGACAAAAATTTTACTGATTGCATTTTTGGCATCAGTATCGATCCCTTATCACCCCCTGATAGTTATTTTGGAAATATATTTCATGTACAGAATTGACCTCTCTACAGATTTATTATTATAAGTATACATAAGTTTAGCCGTTTTTAACCGACTTCAAAAAAAGGAGGAGGTTATCAATTCGACTGTATTTTTATTTTTTTTATTTAGTTATCCCATAACTTGCGACTGGGTGAACCGATTTTCATGATTCTTTTTTTATTTGAAAGCTGGTACTTCCCGTGTGGTCCCATATTAATTTTATCACTACCGGTTCAGCCGTTTAATAAATATATCAAAAATAACGATTTATCTCTACTTGCTGATATGCCAAATACTTAGATGATTTGGTTATTTACGCTTATTACAACCTAAAAAAGTGGTGTGTTTATTTTGTTAAGATAGCAAGACCGAGACACTGAAAAGCGAAAAAATAAAAAAATAAATTTCAAAAAAATAAAACCGACTCCCAAAAAAAAACTGAAAAGTAAAAAATATTTTTTATTTAAACGCTTTACGACCAAAACATCGCTTTCGAAGTCGGTGGCGAAATACTAACAATAATAACTTACAAGACACTTTTGGTCGTAAAGCGTTTAAATAAAAATTATTTTTTACTTTTCAGTATTTTTTTGGGAGTCGGTTTTATTTTTTTGTAAAAAGTTTTTACAAGACACTTTTGGTCGTAAAGCGTTTAAATAAAAATTATTTTTTACTTTTCAGTATTTTTTTGGAAGTCGGTTTTATTTTTTTGTAAAAAGTTTTTTTTATGTAAAATACGACTTATGGCCGGATTGATTCAGTGAAAATAAAACAACATTACTAGCAAAAAATTTAATCAGCGTAAATTCTTTTTTTACCAGCAAATGGAATAGGGGTTCTGCCGAACGCCCCAAAATTAGCAGGAGGGTTGTTACGAGGCCTCTCATAACTATCCTGCCTTTTAATCTTTTTTGGCTTGTAATAATCGGCTATTTTAGGCACGTAATTATCCCAGCTATTGCTTTTTTTGGGTTTAACGTCACTTCTGTCGCCACTATAGTCATTATTTTTCTTTTTTTTCTTGATCTCCGCGCTATCATCAGTTTTGGGGTTTTTTTTAGTCAAATCGTACTGACCCCAGTCTTGTTTTGTAGATTGTATGCCAACTTTATCCCAATCGTTATTCGAAGGCTCGGATGGGTTCTTTTTGTAAGTGTCAGATTTTTTTTCTTTTGTATTCCAATCGTCATTTTTATTCCAGTCATCTTTTTTATTCCAGTCTTCTTTTTTATTCCAATCATCTTTTTTACTCCAATCGTCCTTCTTATTCCAGTCGTCTTTTTTATTCCAATCGTCCTTTTTATTCCAGACGTCTTTTTTATTCCAATCGTCCTTTTTATTCCAGTCGTCTTTTTTATTCCAGTCATCTTTTTTATTCCAATCATCTTTTTTATTCCAATCATCTTTTTTATTCCAGTCATCTTTTTTATTCCATTCGTCTTTTTTGTTCCGATCATTCCTTTTATTCCAGTCATCGTCTTTTTTATTCCAGTCGTCTTTCTTATTCCTTCCTAAGTCTTTTTTATCCCATTCATTTTCTTTTTTATCCCAGTCGTCATTTTTTTTATTCCAATCGTCATCCCTGTTGTTATTCTTTTTATCCCAATCATTATTTCTATATCTGTCATCATTTTTACCGTATTCATTTCTTTGATTTCTATCTTTATCTTTTCTTTTGTATTCGTCGTCATTCCTGTCCCCGTCGTCATCTTTTTTGTTTCTGATATTTTTTTTATTCCAATCATAGTCCTTTTTATTCCAATCGTCATCCTTTTTATTCCTAATGTCTTTTTTATTCCAGTTGTCATCTTTTTTATCGCGTTTATCATCATGTTTATTCCAATTATCTTTATTATCCCAACGATTGTCTTTTTTATTTTCACTGTCACCCTTATTATTCCACTCATTGACTCTATGGTCTCGTTGACTGTCATTTCTTTCCCAATCACTATCTTTTTTACTGCGTTCATCATCTTTTTTATCTTTTCTCTTTTTATCATAATCGTCTTCGTTTCTTTTATCCCAATCTGGCCTTTTTCTATCCCATTCATTGCTTTGTTCATCTCTATTTTTATACGATTTTTTTTCGTCAGGGTAACGGTTTTTATTTCTTTTCTTGTCCCTCAAATCCCACTCATTTTCTCTCTCTGTAGTTCTTTCCTTTGAAGTGTTGTTTCTTTGGTTTTTATTCCATTCGCTATCTTTTTGCCATCCGTAACCTTTATCAGACCACTCTTTGTTTTTGTTGAAATCTTTAAAAGGTTGCAGTGTCTCTTGTTTTCTCTGTTCCTCACTTCTTTTGCTTGCTTCTAAACTTTCTTCCCACTGTCTATACTTTTTCTCGCTTTCATCTGTCTTAGTTTTATCTTTTAATCGCCCGCTGTCTTCTTTCCAGGTCGAATGATTTCCATTATTCCCATTTTTCCCATTATCTGCACTGAACCTTTCAACACTTTTATGTTCAGGTTGTTCAGGTTTACTTGGTCTACTTTCTTTGTAGTGATCATGCTTGGAATATTCTTCTTTTTTAGTCCATGAGTCTTCTCTTTTATCTAACGGCGTAGTTCTCTCTTCCCCGCTGTTTTTTTTCTTTTGATACTCATCTCTGTAGTGATTTCTTTCTTCTTCTTTTTTAGAGCTGTAAGTGTTATATTCTCTCTCTGCCTCTCTATCTGGGCTGTGTCCTCGATAATCTTTTGTGTGTGCTTTTTCTTCATTGCTTTTGGATTCATCTCTTTCCCTCTCCTTCTGAGGAGAATGGAATTCATCTGTATTCTTCTCATGTTCGTTACTTTTTACTTTTGTCGGTGATTCACTGTAGTGTTTATTCTTTTCCTTCTGTTGTTCCTCTTTCTCCATTTCTCTGATGTTTAAGTCTATGTCTTCTGTGACTTGCTTTTCTTCTTCGTCGTCATCATCAGGAAAACTTGGTTGGAAGGTTATCTCTTCGTGGTCCGATTTGGGTAGTAATTGATCTAGCATGTCTTCGGGATTGTTATTGTTTTCAAACGATTCAGGATCTTGTTCAACTGTAAAGATTGAAACGAAATGATATA
Organism: Pyrrhia umbra; assembly: GCA_963891755.1. NCBI lineage: Eukaryota > Metazoa > Arthropoda > Insecta > Lepidoptera > Noctuidae > Pyrrhia > Pyrrhia umbra. Next base: position 1,456,899 of record OY982946.1, read on the forward strand.
CTTATCTATTTATTTCTATTAATATATTTTTCACCATTAAAAATAACAAATATATAGGCATAACATCAGGTATACGGTCAGTTTGTAATTTAGATCAATTACAATATCCTAATATCTAGACTAGCGATTATCACCTTTAATAAGGGTGTACTTTATACCTCTGCTTTCTCCGTTAAAGCTTAGAGGCATGATGTTGTGTTATGGAATGGTGAAAGCAATACATAGGCATACGATTGCGGCAATCGCGGATCCTTTGCTGTTAGTAATTGAAGAGTTCTCCGAAGATCTTCATCGGATCCTAATATATATAAAACTATAACCTTCCTTGAAAAATATGCATTTAATTGACAAAGAATCCTTCTGAATCGAATCAGTCGTTTTTGAGTTTGAATTTCGTCAAAAAGGACAACCCTCTAACTCGGATTACAAATTAGTGCAACTAGTGAAAAAGCCTCCATTTATACCCATAAGTTTCTTGGATAGACCTCCCCATAATATTTTAGGGCAGAACAGGCATGAGATGAACTTACGATTTTCAAGTCCAAATTCTTCTACGTAGCGTCTTTTAGAATGTTTTTCTTCGTTATCCTCCATAGAACTGAATGCATAATAGTCTAAAGATGCTGAAGTTTCATATGAAGCGTGTCTGAAAATAGCATTAACGTTATACATTTAAGAAACACTGCCTCAATAGTCTAGTGATCACAAACGCGACTACTGTAAACTCGGGTTCGATACCCTGGTCAGGCTGAAATCGCTTGCTAGGTTTTGTTAAGGCCACCACTTTTTTTAGGTATAGGAAGACATCAAATGACTCCTCCCCCTGTGAGAGGAGCGGAAGAAAGTGTCAGACTTACTGACTAAAACCTAAATCTATGTTCTTACCTGCGCTCTTTTCGTTCTAGGGCTGTAACTCTTTCGAACAAAACTGCAGTCTCGACAAGACTGGCCCTGGAAGTGGGTTCCGTCAACTATGCTGACACCTTTTTGAGATGTCAAGCCATGGCAAGCCATTTATTGCTCACCATACGCAGGCCCGCGCCTACGGTGACCGGGAGTCGTCTCGCCCCTACCAATGCAAGGAGCATCTTCGTGGTAGCTGGGGCATGAAGTGTGGCACACTCCTAAGGTGTAGCTTAGGGGTATATTAAGCTAGCGACGGAGCCCTCCCACAGGGCCATAGCCTGCCGAGGCTGCGGGACGTTTGAAAGAGATACCACGCCGCCGGAATACAAAGGGCTGAGGAACGAACATGGATTGGTTTTAGTGAGTAAGAGTCTGACACTCCCTTCCGCCCCACCCACGGCGGGAGGGGTCATATGATGATTTGTCATCCGAAAGAAAAGGGGGTATATTAAGCAGTGGAACAATAAAGTCGCTATCAAAATTTTTGGTATTTGATTTTTGGCGCCCCTCGTCATCTGACGCCTAAAGCGACTGTATCTCCCGCTCTACCCAAGGGCTCACGCTGCCATGCTGGGCACAGGCCTCTTCTCATACAGAGGAGGCATGAGCATTGATCACCACGTACGCTCAAGGCAGATTGGCGATTTCAGACTTTTAGTCCAGGTTTCCTCACGATGTTTTCCTTCACCGTTAGTCAATGGTGTCTAAGAAACTCTTCCACTACCGCTAGTTTAAATGATATCTCACCTAATATCCTTTTTCTTCTTCGCTTTTTCTTCCTGTTTTTTAAAATATTCGTCTAAAACCTCCGGATTCTCAATGACATGGTACCGCACTGTGTCAGCTAGTCTCTGGAAATACTGTGCTTCGGTCTCTTCTTCTTCTTCTTTGGATTGGAGAACTGCGTATGCTCCGGCGAACCACGGGTTGATGCTATCCAGACCCTTCAGAAAATTCCGCCTTTCATTGTCACCTTAAAAACAGAAAAAGGTCAGCATTTTCGTCGTTGTGTGTGTTTTTTTTTTCGGATGGGAATCATCAAATGACCCCTCTCGCCGTGGGTGGTGGAAGGGAGTGTCAGACTCTTAGTGACTAAAACCCATCCATGTTCCTTCCCCAGCCTACCTCAGGGTTGCGTGTTGGGGTTTAAACTTTGCAAGTGCAGTAACTAGGTAATGTGGGGTACCATATGAGAGAGCTTGATCTAATATTTTTTTGATTTTATATTTATCTAAGCCCTTTAGTTTTCGAATTATAATAAAAAAACGTACTAAAAGATAATTATTATTTTTGGATCCTAGATTTTTTTTTTTGGATTTCAAACATCTGTTTTGCTTTAGAATATTTATATTAATTGTTAAAAAATCACGCCAATCCTTTTTTGAAAGTGTTTCACAGTTCTTAATTTTATCTAGTATCTACTAGATAAAAAACAACTAATCTAAGTTGTCGTGCAATCTAAATAAGAATACTTTTTAATCACAGACATTTTTACAGGCATTGGTATTTAAAGAAAACATAAAAAACATAATCATTGGTACATATTTATTTGCCAGTATTATAAAAGAAAGTCTTTTGACAATTAACAAATATATATTATGCCCAAAAATGTTTGCCTAAATATCCCCATAAAAATATCTGCCCAAAAAGTACCCATATAAAGTTTTGCCCAAAATGCAACAAAGGTGTGCGTCACTTTAATTCGACACTGGTCCGTATTTGGTCATTTGGTACGTACGTTTTTTATGGCGAAAGCGGCCATTGCCCGCGCTCCGCACAAAACCACGGCCATCAGCTCTGTACACGCTATTCACAAAGTTTATTAATTCCGCGGTCTTTGAGGTTCTTATTGCTGCCTTTTGTCGCGCCAAAGGAGTCGTGCTTGGTGGCACTGATGATATCTCCGTTAATAAATGTCCTGAAAAAGATATTAAATCATCATCTGCCCAGCCTTTTCCCAACTATGTTGGGGTCTGCTTCCAGTCTAAACCGGATGCAGCTGAGTACCAGTGTTTTACATGGAGCGACTGCCTATCTGACCTCCACAACCCAGTTATCTGGTAAGACGATACCCCTTGGTAAAACTGGTTGTCAGACTTTCTAGCTTATGATTACCCGTAACGACTTTCAATCACATCTACAAATGACAGCCGGGACCAACAGCTTGACGTGCTTTCCGAGGCACGGAGGAGTCTCGCTATGACATAGATGGACACATCCACGGACCGACCACGCCAAGCGCAGCTTAACCTTTGATCGGTCGAACCGTGCGGCTGTTACTTAGCCACGAGCTCCTCAAAAAGATATTAAATATGTATTATTAATCTCTCCCCGAATTTCCCTCGTTGTGTTCGGAAAGCACTTGTACCAATGTTAAGAGCAATCATCATTAACGTTGATGTTACATTGCCCTCTTGGGGTTTTCCGGGCAATCTATGCCCATCAAAAATGCATTCGCTATCAGCATTTTCCGTGCCTGAATAATTATTGTAAGCCCTACATTTATCATATTCAGTTCTAAAGCGATATCAGTTTATGTAAATTGTGGGTCAATTAATATAGGATAGAAATCTGAATGCAGTTTTTATGTGAGTGGAATTTATGCTAGTAAATGTTTAGCATTATTATTATTACCGGATTTTTTGTGATAATGTCAATTTTAATTACGCTATGTATGTACACTCGAGAGCAATGAATCCGGGTCACTTAAAGAATCCTAAAAATCTCGGAAACTAAAAATGCTAGGTTAATGCAATAAATTGTATTTAATAGACAATGTAATACTCCTTAAATGAAGGTATTAAAACTTCTTAGTTATTGTAAAGTTATATCATAAAAAAATCAAATTTGAAAAAGGGCCACTTTCGAAGATGGAACTACGAAATTACAGCATTTGGTTTTGCTTTTGTTTGTAATCTGTCATTTATGTGGGTACATAAACCATGTTGATAGTGCTCTATATTCATTATTCAAGCTGAAATTATGTCGCTTACGCCTGAAGAATGCACCAGAATACTTACAATGCTGGAAACCGGCCGGAGTCAGCGCGATACAGCCAGGACTGTCGGTGTGTCGCTGTCAACAGTACAAAGAGTTCTCCGACGTTACGAAGAAACTGGTTCTAACCTACGCAGACCAGGAACGGGCAGAACCAGGTGTACCACAGCACGAGAAGACCGATACTTGGTGAACACCATGCTTCGAAATCGCTTTCTCACAGGAACTGAACTCACAAATCAGTTTCGACGCCTCGGAGGAAGTAACCCAAGTGCATGGACAGTAAGACGTCGGCTTGCTGAATCTAACTTAAAACCCCTTAGACCTGCAAACGGCCCTAAACTGGAGCGTGGGCATCGTATTTCAAGACTAAGATATGCCCAGAGCCACGAAAATTGGAGTATTGAAGATTGGTCAAAAGTTATGTTCTCCGACGAATCAAAATTTATGCTCTACAAGCACAATGGAAGACACAGAGTGTATCGAAGACCAGGGGAAAGTTTCAAGCAAGCATGCATCGAAGAAAAAGTAGCCTACGGTGGTGGGTCTGTACTTGTGTGGGCCGGAATTTCTTCTGAAAGTCGCACAGAGCTGGTGATCATAGAAAACGGCTCTTTAACTAGCGAAAGATATGTGGAAGAAATCCTCAATGATCACGTTGGTCCATTTATGGTAAATTTAGGTGAGGATGCTATATTTATGCATGACAATGCCCGACCTCATACAGGTAGGATTGTGAATGACTACCTTCAAGAGATGAACATTACTCGTATGGAGTGGCCAGCGCGCAGCCCGGATATCAACCCGATCGAGCATGCTTGGGACGAGCTAGGCAGATGCGTAAAACAACGAAACCCTCCTCGAATCACGCTTCGTGAGCTCAAAATTGCTCTCACAGAGGAATGGGAGAATATTCCCCAAAATCGTATAAGGAACTTGGTGTACAGCATGCCAAACCGCGTAAACGCAGTAATGGAAGCACGAGGAGGCAATACGAAGTATTAAAATTCAAGAAAATCGTAATAAAGTTCAAAAATTTCATGTTTCCTATTTTTGTTTTAAGGAGAGATCAGCAGTTTTTTTCTTTATGTAATTTTGTGTTAATAAAATGTATGGTGACTCATATTTTTTTACTTTCATTTAAGGAGTATTACATTGTCTATTAAATACAATTTATTGCATTAACCTATCATTTTTAGTTTCCGAGATTTTTAACATTCTTTAAGTGACCCGGATTCATTGCTCTCGAGTGTATTTAGCACAAAGTGATGACTACACAGTGATACAGAAACCCTCCATGAGAGATATGGCGAAATGACATGGGTTATTGATTAATGATATTTGATTATTCAATCATAAGAATGCCCATGCCTTTGCCCGTAAATGGGGTTGAATGGGCAAACCAAAATTTTGTCAGCATTTTCATATGTTTTTTTCGAGACACTTACCAATGTAACAGAATAATATGAAAAACCTCATTTTTAATTCGTATCACATTTTACCATAAAAATTGTTCCACATCAAACAAATTGTTTAACACTTTATCTGATTAGAAAATTAATTAAATTAATGCCGTGACAAAACAAAGGAGAGGTTTGTATTAAATTCTCGCTTTCTTTGAGTCCAAGGAAAAATAACCTATCGTGGTTATTTTATTGCTTGTCAAAATATACTTCATCGTTATGCTGAAGCTGGGCACAGGCCTCTTCTCACACAGAGAAGGCATGAGCATTGATCACCACGTGCGCTCAAGGCGGATTGGCAACTTCAGACTTTTGAGTCTAGGTTTCCTCACGATGTTTTCCTTCACCGTTAGTCAGTGGCGTCTAAGATATACTTAGAAAGTGATTTTAGAAAACTCACTCAATCAGTCGTTAAAAATGGAAAAACATCGCTTTAGAAGTCGGGGTCAAAAATAGTAATCTCACACAACAAAAGTAATTTAATGTTAGACACCAACTTCTAGAGCGATGTTTTCAATTTATTTTTAACCGACGACAAAAAACGGTGGAGGTTTACAAGTCGACGCGTATTTTTTTTATGTAAGCGCATAACTTTTTACATATTAATCCGATTTAGATTAAAAAAAATTGTTTGATAACTCATATTATTATGTACTTCATCGCTATTGACCCTTGAGTTTGTTTCGGTGTTTCTTCTCAAGGCAGTCAGATAGGAAATACCGGCCTCATCTAGCTTTAAAAAATAATTGACGTGTAAAAGTGTTATTTTATAACCCATTTGCAATATAAATATCATTTATCATTTATAGCTATTAAAGTCGGCGGCAAAATACTAACAACAGTAACTTAGAGACACCGACTTCTAGAGCGATGTACTCGTATAGATCCACTAGCTTTTAAATAAAACTTATTTTTCTCTTTTCAGAATTTTTGGAAGTCGGTTGTATTTTTTTGTAAAAAAATAACTCTTTTACGTTTTTGGAAATCGTTTTTTTTATTAACCCCCCACGCAAGAAGAGGGGTTTTATAAGTTTGACGTCGATGTCTGTCTGTCTGTCGCATCGTGGCTCTCAAACCGATTGACCGATTTCGACGCAATTTTTTCATTTGAAAGCCAGTTTCCTTGCGGTGGTTCTGAGCTATGTTTGGTTAATATCGGCCCAGCAGTGTAAGAGTATCAGCTCTTTTCCAAAATGATGTAAGGCATTATTGCGTTGTTTTATTATTTTTTTTAATTTATTGGAAATCGATCGATTTAAAAACAAAACAATACTGCTTACGTAATTAACACAGGTGTCCGTTATCATCGATAAAGAATTTTTCTATTATTTAATCGCATGCCAAGATTAAAATATTTTTAATATCAATAATAATCTCTATGCTGATTTCAAGGTAAAATATGTATGTTTGCACATAATTATCTCTGAAACTACTGTACCAATTTTCATAAGCCTTTCAACAATTAACAGGTACACTATTCCTGAATGATTTAAGCTATGTTTAATGTAGATGTGATGAAAGATCACACACAGAGTTGTGGCCATTTTTGTGACAAGTCAGCATAATACATGGGTGTTGCTGGGGAGTTTGTTGCGCCACTTCTCCTTCCCAGCAACAACACATAGGAAGTGGTGAAGGGCGGGCGTTTTGGGGGCTGTCTTTTGTAAATTTGACGTTCAAAAAGAGCTGAATTACAGCCTAGTTTGAATAAATTATTTTTGGAATGATTTTTTTTTCGGCACATATCTTCTATCTATACTTATAATAAATCTATAGAGAGGTCAATTCTGTACATGAAATATATTTCCAAAATAACTATCAGGGGGTGATTAGGAATCGATACTGAGGCCAAAAATGCAATCAGTAAAATTTTTGTCTGTCTGTCTGAGAGTTTATAACTCTATAGAAACAAAAACTACTCGACGGATTTTAACGAAACTTGGTACAATTATTTTTCATACTCGTGAGATGGTTATAGTATACTTTTCATCACGCTACAATCAATAGGAGCAAAGCAGTGAAGGGAAATGTTGTCATTTTGTTCAAACGCGCTAATCTCAGGAACCGCTGGTCCGATTTAAATAATTCTTTCAGTGTTAGATAGTCCATTTATCGAGGAAAGCTATAGGCTATATATGATCACGCTAAGACCAATAGGAGCGGAGCACCACTATTCCACGCGGACGAAGTCGCTGGCAGAAGCTAGTAATATCTGCTTCCAGTCTAAACCGGATGCAGCTGAGTACCAGTGTTTTTTCATGGAGCGACTGCCTATCTGACCTCTACAACCCAGTTACCGGGTAACACGATACCCCTTGGTAAGACTGGTTGTCAGACATTCTGGCTTCTAACTACTTGTAACGACTGTCAAAGAAGTTATGTCTCGTCTTCTTCTTCTATACACATAAAATCCAATGGCAGAAAGCTAATTTTATTATCATTTTATTATATACTAGCTTCTGCCAGCGACTTCGTCCGCGTGGAATAGTGGTGCTCCGCTCCTATTGGTCTTAGCGTGATGATATATAGCCTATAGCCTTCCTCGATAAATGGACTATCTAACACTGAAAGAATTATTTAAATCGTTCCAGAGGTTCCTGAGATTAGTAGCGTACGCAAAAAAGTAACTTGTCTGGTTGATTTCTTACACCTTAGAAATAGAAATCATTTATTTGCCATAAATGTATGTTACAAATAAGATGGAATTTTTTATAGTGTCTCAATACATTTCACCTTACGGCATGCAAAAATATTATTATTGTTACAAATTAAATATACTTAGATCAAGTTGAAATATTGTACCTTACTATATAAACTACTTAGTATCAGTCTTAAGGTTCTATAATACTGTCATATTTATTTTAATTTTAATGAGGACATGATACATACAAACATTACATTATTATAAAAAATATTACAAAAAAACAAAAAAATATTACAAAAAAACAAAAAAATATTACAAAAAAACAAAAAAATATTACAAAAAAACAAAAAAATATTACAAAAAACAACTTAAATAAACTCAAAATCAAAATTCTTACAAACATTAATAAAAAAACAGATATAAACTCAATTAAATTCTCAAAAATAACATAATTAAATGTCAGTTAAAATTAAATTTTAAATTAAATAAATAATAACAGAATTAAATGTAATGTCAATTTTACAAATTTTAATTTACAGTCTTGTCATTTATAAAGTCATTGATGTTGTAGTAGCATCTGTCCTGTAAGATTTTAACTAGGTGTTTCTTAAACATTTTTGTGGATAAATCTTTTAACTTATGCGGAAGTTTGTTGTAAATCAGAGGACCCATGTGAAGAATGTTCTTTTTCAGTAAAGCGGTCTTGTGTCCACCGGTATATAGTTTATTTAGGTATTGCGACCTCATTGGTCCTATGCGATTCCTAACTTCAGTCATTGATGTAAATAGGTGTTGATTTCGAAAAACCCAAATATCTTACAGAACCCTATTTTTTTCCAAAATAAAATTTTGCCTATGTTACTCGTGAATAATGTAGCTTACGAATGGTGAAAGAATTTTTAAAATTGGTCCAGTAGTTTTTGAGCCTATTCATTACAAACAAACAAAGTTTTCCTCTTTATAATATTAGTGTAGACTAGCTTCTGCCAGCGACTTCGTCCGCGTGGAATAGTGGTGCTCCGCTCCTATTGGTCTTAGCGTGATGATATATAGCCTATAGCCTTCCTCGACAAATGGACTATCTAACACTGAAAGATTTTTTTAAATCGGACCAGCGGTTCCTGAGATTAGCGCGTTTAAACAAAATGACAACATTTCCCTTCACTGCTTTGCTCCTATTGATTGTAGCGTGATAAAAAGTATTCAAAATTCAAAATTCAAATCATTTATTTCAACTAGACCATTTACAGGCACTTTTGAATTGTCAAAGAGTCATAAGTCTGTCAGTTTGTCGAAAAGAAAGTTGAAGCTATTTGCCCGTTCCAAAGCGTAGATTCCTATGGAGAAGAACGGGCAAGAAACTCCATGGTTACTCTTTTTCAACATGTTTTACAATGTTCCTGTATACATCAATAATGTTTTTTTTTATGTGAGAACGATGTAAATGTTAACATTTAACAATTCTAATATGCTAATTCTTGGCAATTTAGAGATGACCAGCCTCAACTGACAGCGCCCGTTCACGAACTTGACGCGTGCATCAGCACCGCTTAACTCAACCATTTTGAAGGGAATCAAACGATCCAATACACGCGCCACCATCAGCGAGGCCTTTAAGCGAGCATGACATACTCCAAATGCCAGACTAAACTTTTACGAGTAGACTTTTATGATTAATACTTAGTAAATGTTTACATGGTACTCACATGTACATCAGTGAGAGATGAAACAAATGCTACAATTTATTCTGTCTAATAAAATGAAATCTAGCAATAAAAAAAAAATACTAGTCAAGAGAAAGAAAAAAAAATATTAAAATATACAAATTCAAAATGTCATTAAAATCAACACATGAAAAGTATACAAAACAAATTTTATTTTAATATTATAACCAACTATTACTGGTGTGAATTAATTAGAGTCCAAGTGAATGTGGAGCAGGACCAGCAGTTAGCCAAGCATCCTTGTCAGCAATATAATCTTCAAGCCTGTAATATGCCTGACTACATAGTGTGCGTTTCATACACAATTTAAATTTAGTGTCATCTAGTTGGAGAACACTGGATGGTATTTTATTGTAAAACTTAATACAGTACCCCATGAAAGATATATGGACTTTCGACAATCTGAAGCGTGGTTGGATTAATTTGTTGCCATCTCGAGTACTATAATGGTGTCTATCACATCTTTTACTAAAAAGGTGAAGATTTTTTCTCACATACATAATGTTTTCATAGATATATTGACACGGGACTGTCATAATTTTAATTCGTTTAAACAATTCCCTAAGAGATTCGCGACTGCCGAGGTTGTACATGGCTCTGATAGCTCGCTTTTGCAGAATAAAAATAGAATCTATGTCTGCAGCTCGTCCCCATAGTAAAATACCGTAAGACATGATGCTATGAAAATAACTAAAGTACACTAGTCTCGCGGTATCTACGTCTGTTAATTGACGTACTTTTCTCACAGCGTAGGCAGTAGAGCTAAGCCGTCCTGATAGGGAAGTTAAGTGGGGGCTCCACTGAAGTTTAGAGTCAAGCGTGATCCCTAGGAATACAGTCTTGTCAATAAACTCGAGTTTCTCATTGTTCAGTACAACATCACAATTACTACTTTTAACATTTGGTAGAGAGAATTTAATACATTTAGTTTTAGTACTATTAAGCACTAAATTATTTGCGGTAAACCAATTCTGTACCTGAAGAATAGCATCATTAACATTATTTAAATGATGAGCACGTCTATCTACTTTGAATATTAGTGACGTGTCATCAGCAAATAACACCATCTTTGGATGGTTTTTGAACAAATGCGGCAAATTATTTATATATACTAAAAACAAAAACGGACCCAATATTGATCCTTGTGGTACCCCCATTTTGACTTTTAGGCCCACTGAATTTACACCATTTACTTGAACATGTTGCCGTCTATCATTAAGATATGATTCTACCAAGCTAAGTGACAATTTACAAAGTCCGTAAAACTGAAGTTTTTGCAACAGAGTTTCATGATTTACGCAATCAAATGCCTTTGAGAGGTCGCAAAAGATTCCAATGGCATCCTTTGCTTCCTCCCAAGCATCATAAATATGTTTCAATAGAGTGACACCGGCGTCCGTCGTGCATTGTCCTTTGGTGAAACCATACTGCTCCCTATGAAATAAGTGATTGGTGTTAAAATGATGTAGCATTTGATTTAGCATATTTTTTTCGAATACCTTGCTGAATGCTGGTAGCACAGAAACGGGTCTATAATTATTAGTGCTTTTACTATCCCGAGGAAGAGGTACAACTTTACTAAATTTCATAAGATCAGGAAAGATTCCTTGATCTACACACGAATTGAATATTAAGGCCAAATAAGGCGCCACGGTCACTATTATAGATTGACATACTTTAATCGACATTCCCCAAAGATCTTCTGTCAATTTAATCTTAATTTCTTTAAAAGCTTTGATAACTGACATAGTATTAATATGTTCAAATCTAAATTGAACAGAACAGCTACGAACGTTTTCGCTGAGCAATGCAATAGCAAGAGCGGGGGAGGAGTTTAGATTTTCCGTGGTTTTTAACGGTATATTTGTAAAGAAATTAACGAACTCCTGAGCTACTTCTACGTTGGAACTCAACGTGCCCTGCGAAGTTTCCAGTTTAAAATCGTTGGTAATTATTTTTCTTCTATTTGTTTCATTGTTAATAATTTTCCAAGTAGTCTTTATTTTATTGTCAGCTAATTTAATTTTATTACTTATATACAAAGCTTTAGCGATTTTGCAAACTTTTTTAAAAATGTTTGAATAAAAAGCGATGTGCTGATTAAAAGAGACAGTGTTATTAAAAGGCTTGAGACCGTACAACTCAAATAGCCTTTCTCTACTTTTCCTAATCCCTGTGGTTGCCCAGTCGCTAAATTTGAATTTTGGAGAAATATTTTTCGTCTTTACTTTAAAGTTACTATTGAATTCCGTGTGAACTACTGAGAAGAACTCAGTGTACAACTTATTTACATTTTCCATATCGGGGACCTGAACACATTGTAACTTACTAGCTAAGGTATTCTCGAATCTTTTTAAATTGCTCGAGGATGTTGATCTGAATTTAATATTTAATTTTTCAATTGGTATATTGCACCTAAAACTGACTAATTGCCCACTATGATCAGAAGGCAAATAATTCACGATGGCTTTCTCTATATAATCACAACCACAGAAAACATTGTCGATACAAGTAGCCGAGGTTAAACTTACTCGAGTTGGTTCAAGAAACACATTAGTTAAACTGAATGATTGGAATAATCCTAATAATTTATTTACATAACACGAAGGTTGTAAAATATTAATGTTAAAATCACCACATATGATGATTGCTTTATTGCTCGGTGAGAGTTTTGCCAAGACATCTTCCATTATGGACTCAAATGTAGCAAAGTTTTGATAATTAGGGGGTCTGTACACGCACACTATAATATGCTTATCTAGCTCAACACATGACAGTTCAATGCTATGTTCAACCGAAAAACCTACTATGTCTTTACGCTGCTTGCATTTAATATTAGTTTTAACTAAAATGAGAGAACCTCCATGAAGCATAGTTTTTCGATTAAAGCAACTGCCCACACTATAGTTCTCATAATTAATTAGCATTTGGTAGTCTTTCAACCAATGCTCAGTAATGCAGATTATGTCAAACATTGTTTTTTCTAAAAACAATTCAATTTCTAATAATTTGGAAGACATACCTTGAATATTTTGATGGAATACTTTCAAGGTATTCTTTACTCCTTTTTTATTTACTTTATTGCCAGAAGATGCCTTAGTTTGCTCCTTATTAATGGTAATGGTATCCTCTGTTGTCTTATGGACTAGTTTAAATGACTATCCGGAGTGAGTCCAGAGACTCTCATGTCATGACTTACCATGCATTGTTCCTCCTTCGTACAATTTGTAAAACTATTTGTAGCCGTAATGCTACAGTTGAGTTGTGAAAATATAGTTTTACTATAGTTATACTATAACTAGCTCAGGAGTATGACAAATAATTGTACCAAGTTTCGTTAAAATCCGTCGAGTAGTTTTTGTTTCTATAGAGTTTATACAGACAGACAGACAGACAAAATTTTTACTGATTTTTGGCATCAGTATCGATCCCTAATCACCCCCTGATATTGAAATATCAGGGGGTGATTAGGGATCGTTGTACATGAATGTACAGAATTGACCTCTCTACAGATTTATTATAAGTATAGAAGATAGATATAGATAGAAGATGTAGGTAACTGAACCGGGCTTTTCAAATTATCTAAATAGCAGTGAAAATCGTTGAGCGTTCAGAAGAAATAAACGCACATACAGACAGACAAAAATGGCGACTTTATTTTATACTATATGGTGACTATTAAATACAGGTGATAAGGTATAATCGTTGTATCATTGATCTTAGATAAAACGTTAGGAAATTTTAATTACTAATTAGCTATTTAATTTTAATTAGTCTGTCGTGAGCCATGCAAAAGTATAGTGTTATATTGTTTTGTGCAATTGCTGTGGTGTCAGGTATATAAAAAACTTAATATTAATACATAAAAAAAGAAGATTAAACAAGATAAAAATTTTAAAAACCCCTACGTAAAAATGCCTTGCATCATTTTAGAAAAGAGCTGATACTCTTACACTGCTAGACCGATATTAACCAAACATAGCTAAGAACCACCGCAAGGAAACTGGCTTTCAATTAAAAAAAAACGTATCGAAATCGGTCCATCCGTTTGAGACCTACGATGTCACAGATAGATACACACACAGACAGACATCGACGTCAAACTTATAACACCGCTCTTTTTGCGTCGGGGGTTAAAAAAAAAAGACGTGTGGCAATCGGGGACTGCCGCGGTAAAGCTATTGCATAGCATTTTTATCAACTTATGCAATTATAAATAATAAAAATAAAAAAATAAATAACGCCGATACAACCAATGCCACCTAGAGGCGAGTTGCTGAACTAAAGAGACAAGCGTGATATTTCTAAAAGTCACTAAAAGTTCTGCTATTCATCGATAGATGGCAAAACTAAAAAGTATCACCGCTGTGCCGGTCGGAGTAGCAGGTGTTAGGTTTTTGTTTCGTTATTTTTTCGTTACGGAATTTTTGGATTCGGTCTCCACGCTCAAGGCCCGCGATAGAAGCTATGCACAAGGCCCGCGATAAAAGCTATGCAATAGCTTAAAATCACCGTACACAATGAAATCTAGCACCCCATATTATTATTTTTTATGTCACCTATGTAAGAACACTTGGACTAATGAGAGGGATCCAACGATACCTTAATTAAAGAAATCCATCGAGTGATTTGGAAGATATGAGGGAATAAAGAATATTACAAACAAAGATAGGCGCGAAAAACACAACCCTCTCTTTGCAGTCGGGTAAAATCTTATTTGATATGGTCATGCCATGACTGTTGAACGACTGGACCGATTTGGATAAAATTTGGTACAAAGATAGAGGGGACCGTGGAGAATGTTACAGGCTACTTTTTATCTGGTAAACATACAGACAGACAGAGTTGCTTTTGTATTTATAATATTAGAAAAATATATTTTTTTAGGGTTCTGTAGTCGATAAGGAACCCTTATAGTTTCGCCATGTCCGTCTATCTGTCTGCGGCACAGCTCAGAGGTTCTTGATCCTAGAAAGCTGAAATTTGAAAGTCTACTTTCTTATAACAGAACCCTACTGCGCGTGGCCCGACACGCACTTGGTTTTTTTTTATGCCTATGGATGTAAATATTATGATTAAATTAATTTTATTTGCCGTTCCTCATTTTCAGCTCTTCCTCATGATCCAGTCATCAGGAAACTGGACGAAGGCCTTCGCTACCAGTACGTGCAAGGCCCCGATGGAACTCCCCACCTGGTAGACCTGTGGATGAAAGCCAGCGATGTATCAGAAGCTGCCAGATATAACCCTGATAGGCAGAATGTATACCATCTATTTACCAGGTAACTTGACTAATATCATCAGCATCGGCCTATTTAATATCCCACTGCTGGGTAAAGACCTCTTCTCATACAGAGAAGGCATGAGCATTGATCACCACATGCGCTCAAGGCGGATTGCCGATTTCAAATAGGATTGGAAATCATCAAATGACCCCTCCCGCCGTGGGTGAGGCGGAAGGGAGTGTCAGACTCTTACTGACTAAAACCCATCCATGTTCCTTCCTCAGCCCTTTGTATTCCGGGGGCGCGGTAACTCTTTCGAACGTCCCACAGCCCATGACCCTCAAAGGATCGTGTCTAGACCAGGTAGTGATGATGTTTTTGTTCTTCTTTCAGACAAAACCCGACAGTTAGTCAGCCTATGCTGATAGGCAATGAGGGTCTTCTTGGCTTAAACAACTACAACCCAGCGAGAAGAACTATTATACTGCTGCATGGCTGGCTGGCTGATGTCACTTCGGACTTCAACACTGTGTTAGTTCCAGGTAGGATTCGGTATATCTTCGTGACGTAGAATGAGATAGAACTACCCACGTTGAATAATTATCTCCCAGACCAAGTTCGGTCACAGCGGCGAATCTCAATGTAGACTAGCCAGGTACGCAGGAGATATTATAGTGCACGCACGCTTGCAGACACAGGTGCACTCTCTATTCCCTCCCTCTCATAGTCCGATGAGGGATCAGGTGCAGGACCGATAGCGCCACGTGCTCTCCGAGGCACATTCGTTTGAAAATTATGTGCGTACATCCATTTCGGCGATTAATTTTCTTCTTCTTATCGTGTGGGCAGGTTTTACCAACCTAACAATCATCAGAGTTTTCTCAAATCCGCCTGACGACGACTAGGTACACTGGAGATATTATAGTGCACGCACGCTTGCAGACACAGGTTCACTCTCTATTCCCTACCGACAGCTTTACGTCTCTCCAAGGCAAGGAGGGATCTCGCTATATTATAAAAATGGTCACCCACCCATGGACTAACCACGGCTAACGCAACTTAACCTCACTAATCTCGATAGCTAGCTCTGCGGATTGATATCCACACGACTATGACTTAGCTACGAGTCCCTTGAACATACCATGAATAGTGCTACCCCGGTTTAGGTAAGGGGCTATGATAGTTTTGACGTCACTCGAACTCGTGGTTAAGTAACAGCCGCAAGAGTCAATTGATCATAAAGAAAAACAGTTTATTCGCGTGCAGTAACACACATACAAAACTTAAATTAAGACGAAAAACAAATAGGTGTATTATCCAAAACTAGGTATAATGAAACAATCTAATAAATGCGTCACCAATAGAAGAAGAAGAAGAAAGAAAAAATATTTATTCACACAAAAAAGACCCTACTACAGAAAAAGTACAAAAGAGAAAAATACACAAAAGAAACTGCAAAATACACTAACATAACATAAACGAGAAACGGCTAACGCTCAGCATAATGCAGTGGCCCGAGCACTAAGGCACTAGTCCATGGCGCTGGTTTTCAGCGTTAACCGGCAACCGCTGATCAAGGTACTCCCACTATACTTGCCGTTGGCTGTCCGTAGAGAAGTAACCATCTATCTATGTCATAGCGAGACTCCTCCGTGCCTCGGACAGCACGTTAAGCTGTTGGTCCCGGCAGTCATTTGTAGATCTTTGACAGTCGTTACTAGTAGTCAGAAGCCAGAAAATCTGACCAGTCCTACCAAGGGGCATCGTGTTACCCAGTAACTGGGTTATGGAGGTCAGATAGACAGTCGCTCCATGTAAACCACTGGTACTCAACTGCATCCAGTTATACTGGATGCCAATCCCATGTTATGATGATGGTTATCATTCAAATGATGGAACTGGCGTTATCTATTTAGATCTATATCAGTGGTTGAAGCTGTTACCCCCAGGGTTAGAAGAAGTTCTAATACAGCGCTATTCTTGCAGCGTTCCTGTCGGCTGAGGATGTGAATGTCATCGTGGTGGACTGGAGTGCTGGTGCTGGCTCCATCAACTACCTCGCTGCTGTTGCCAATACTGTACCCTCTGGTGAGTGAGGAGATCTTGGTTGGAGGTCGTGGGGTCCGAGTGCTCACCTTATTTTTAAAGTGGCTTGTAGGCACTTTCCGAGACCCGTGAAAGGCTGCCAGCCTCTTGGGTACACTTCCAGTTGATGACGACGAGAAAGATATTTTTGATGCCATATTTTAGATTTTTATTTTATTACAATGTTTATTTTCTTTTTTCAATTTCATTCTTTAAACCCCGTATATACACGTAAACGTGTCGGTCTCATACACCAAGAAAGTTCCTTAATTTAGTGTTAGTATTGTGAAATAACGTTCCCCCATCTCCTCCCACGTTCCACCGTTTGTTAAGGGTTATTTATATAATTGAATCAGTTTGGAAATGATCAGCTAATTTTCCTCAGTCATAAATTAATTTTGGTTACAGGCGAAAGTGTGGGTCGTTTCATCGACTGGCTGAACACCGCGACTGGAGCCAGCCCCACAATGTACCACCTAGTGGGCCATAGCATCGGCGCTCACCAGGCTGGCATCATTGGCAGGAACCTGGGCGGGAGAATCGCTTACATTACCGGTAAGGCCTACTGAGAAGCTAGTTCATATATCAGGCTATATATTGTCCTACTGCTGGTCACAGGTCTCTTCTCATACAGAGAAGGCATGAGCATTGATCACCACGTGCGCTCAAGGCGGATAGCGATCTCAGACTTTTTTAGTCCAGGTTTCCTCACGATGTTTTCCTTCACCGTTAGTCAGTGACGTCTAAGATATACTTAGCAAGTACATATGACTTCAGAAAAGTAACATTGATACTTGCTAGGTTTTGAACCGTTATTATTCAGATTAAATTATGGATTTATAGGTTAGGGTTGAATACGTTTGGAAACACAAACCCATATTTTTAGGGTTCCGTAGTCCGACAAGGAACCCTTATAGTTTCGCCATGTCCGTCTGTCTGTCTGTCTGTCCGCGGCATAGCTCCGAGGTTCTTGATACTAGAAAGCTGAAATTTGGTATGGATATGTATATTGATCACGCCGAGAGAGTGGTAAAATAAAATTTTGAAAAATATTTTTTTTTAGGGTAGCTCCCAAACACGTAAAGTAGGGATGAATATTTTTTTTCTCACGTACCCCTCCGTGTGGGGTATCGTTAGATAGGTCTTTCAAAAATATTATTGGTGTGTGAAGACCATTTTTTGGTAAAGCGAGACATTTGCGAAATATATAGCTTTTCAGTGCAAATTTTTGTTCGATACGAGTTACTTTTGAATGGCTGTACCCAGAAATGTGAAAAAACCGGCCAAGTGCGAGTCGGACTCGCGCACCGAGGGTTCCGACCATTGGAAAGAAAAAATACGCAATAAAGTCGCAATTATCTTGTTTTTTTCCGACCGCATAATTAAGTTTGTTTGTAGAGGAAAATTGCTGATTACTTAAAAACTACCTGCTAGACCTCGTTCAAACCAATTTTCAATGAAAGTTTACATGGTAATCTACATCATATATTTTTTTTAGATTTATCATTCTCTTATTTTAGAAGTTACAGGGGGGGGACACACATTTTACCACTTTGGAAGTGCCTCTCGCGCAAACTATTCAGTTTAGAAAAAAATGATATTAGAAACCTCATTATCATTTTTCAAGACCTATCCATAGATACCCCACACGTATGGGTTTGATGAAAAAAAAATTTTTGAGTTTCAGTTCTAAGTATGGGGACCCCCAAAATTTATTGCTTTTTTTCTATTTATGTGTCAAAATCTTAAAGCGGTTCACAGAATACATCTATTTACCAAATTTCAACAGTATAGTTCTTAAAGTTTCGGAAAAAAATGGCTGTGACATACGGACGGACAAACAGACAGACAGACAGACAGACATGACGAATCTATAAGGGTTCCGTTTTTGCCATTTGGCTACGGAACCCTAAAAATCACAGGCGTAGTACATGTAATGAACTTACAAGGAAAACTATCACGGCTAAGTAGGCTTAACCGGTTACAGAGTTATAGTCGACTAACTAACTCCTACTACGGAACCCTACTGCGCGTGGCCCGACACGCACTTGGCCGGTTTTTTTTAATTAACAAACAAATTGAAAAGTCTACTAATATTATAAAGAGGAAATATTTGTTTATTTATTTGCAGGGTTTTAACTTATAAACATTTGGACCGATTTTAATAATTCTTTCACAGTTAGAAAGCTACATCTTTACGAAGTGTCATAGGCTATATTTATTTCCAGAAATAATTAGGGATCCCTACTAACACTTGAATAATGTAATCCAACGTGTAAAAAAAATGTCTACGCGTGCGAAGCCGCGGGCAGAAAGCTAGTACCTAATATATTGTTCGCAGCATTGGAGGCTGCTCTACCCGGCTGGCTAACCAACGATGATAAGTTCAAGCCTGATGATGGAGTCTACACCGAAGTGATACACACGAACGCTGGACTACTGGGATACATCAGCACATTGGGTGATGCCGACTTCTACCCCAACGGCGGTATTGACATGCCTGGATGCAATTCTCAGGAGTGCGATCATGCTAGGTGAGTGAAGAGATTTGCTGATACCACTTATTAATCGATTTTACAATAGATTTTAACCCTCTAAGTTTCAAGTCTCTTCGATCAGCGGTTTAGGCTGTGCGTTGATCTGTCAGTCATTCAGGACAAAGCATTTTATATGTATAGATCATAGATTTATTATTTCACTACCGGACATTTATGGGTAGTCAGAAGCCAAAAAGTCTGACCATCAGTCTTACCAAGGGGTATCGTGTTACCCGGTAACTGGGTTCTGGAAGTCAGATAGGCAGTCGCTGCATGTAAAACACTGGTACTCAGCTGCATTCGGTTAGACTGGAAGTTGACTCCAACATAGTTAGGAAAAGACTAGGCAGATGATGGTTAGATTTTGAACAGAACATGTTGAATTATGACTAATATTGTATTTTCATCAATTTTTAGATCCTACTTCTACCTGGCGGAGTCTCTGACGTCGGGTGGCTTCACGAGCCGTCGTTGTGCCTCGTTTGTGACTGCAATGACTGGCAACTGCTTCTTGTGGGGCAATCTGAGAATGGGAGGGCTGGTACCAAAAACTGGGTGAGTTGACTGGGTGAAAAGGACATGGCTGGTGGTAGCAAACTTTTCATAATTTTTAGGGTTCCGTAGTCGACAAGGAACCTTTATTGTTTCTCCATGTCCGTCTGTCTGTCTGTCTCCGTGTCGTCTGTTCTTTAGTACCAAGAGAGCTGAAATTTTGTATAGATATGTATATATTGATCACGCCGACGGTTGTAAAATTAAGTTATGAAAAATATATATTTTTTAGGGTAGCTCCCAAACACGTAAAGAGGGGATGAATATTTTTTTCTCGCATATTACTTTTACGAATAGGTATAACAAAACATGATATCAATAATAAGCATAATTACTTTTTTAATTATTTATGTTATAAAAACATAAAATAATAGCAAAATTATTCAATTTTGTCCTCCATTTTGAGAGATCTTGAATGACAATTCTTCCGTTTCACGTATAAGAACCTGTATATTTTTGGTGCAACCGGCTAGCTGTTAGAATCCTAATAATATTGTAAACTAGCTGTGTCCTACGGTTTTACCCGTATCCTGAACAAACTACGGAGCCGGATAAAAAATACCCTATGTGTTAATCCAGGTTATAAACTATGTGTGTACTGGAGGAGCTCGTGGCTAAGTAACAGCCGCACGGTTCGACCGATCAAAGGTTAAGCTGCGCTTGGCGCGGTCGGTCCGTGGATGGGTGACCATCTATGTCATAGCGAGACTCCTCCGTGCCTCGGAAAGCACGTTAAGCTGTTGGTCCCGGTTGTCATTTGTACATCTTTGACAGTCGTTATGGGTAGTCAGAAGCCAGAAAGTCTGACAACCAGTCTTACCAAGGGGTACGGTGTTACCCGGTAACTGGGTTGTGGAGGTCAGATAGGCAGTCGCTCCATGTAAAACACTGATACTCAGCTGCATCCGGTTTAGACTGGAAGCCGACCCCAAACATAGTTGGGAAAAGGCTAGGCAGATGATGAAACTATGTGTGTACGAAATTTCATCAAAATCTAGTCAGTGGTTTTAGCGTGAAAGAGTAACAAACATACATACATCCATCCTTGCAAATTTACGCATTTATAATATGTATACTAGCTCCTTCCCGCGGTTTCACCCGCATATGAAGAATCTACTTAATGCACCCGGATAAAAAGTATCCTAAAACCTTCTCCAAGGTCCCCTCTATCTCTGTACCAAATTTTATGTAAATCGGTTCAGTAGATCCAGAGATTACCCTACCCTACAACTTCACAAACTCAAAAACTCAAAAACTTTACCTACCTACCTTCTATATTAGTATAGAAAAACATATTGCAATATACATACATATGTATTTAAAGTGAGTGAGAGATCTAACCAGAATGGTTTAGTGGTCAACATTGAATACCACTCAAGAGGTCCCGGGTACGATTCCCGGCCGGGCAGAAATTGAAATGATGAATTTTAATTTCTGTGACGGGTCTGGATGTAACTATGTATAATATGTATGTATTTAAAAAGTATATAAGTAGTATATACGTTAAGCAAGCACCCATAACACAAGCATATTAGTTGCTTACTTTGGGGCTAGATGGCGCTGTGTGAAATTGTCCAAAGATAAAAAAAAGTATTTCAAATTGACTATTTATTTTTTCAGACAATCGGGAATATTCTATTTGGAGACCAACGCCTCGCCGCCGTTTTCTCGAGGCTAATCAAAAACGAACAACGAAAACTGAATAAATATTTTTTTATCTATTTGTCACATAAAACTGTTTTATTTTCAAACCCTATCTCGTGGCTAAGTAACAGCCGCACGGGACGATCAAAGGTTAAGCTGCGATTGGCGCGGTCGGTCCATCTATGTCATAGCGAGACTCCTCCGTGCCTCGGAAAGCACGTTAAGCTGTTGGTCCCGGTTATCATTTGTAGATCTTTGACAGTCGTTACGGGTAGTCAGAAGCCAGAAAGTGACAACCAGTCTTACCGAGGGATATCGTGTTACCCGGTAACTGGGTTGTGGAGGTCAGATTGGCAGGCGCTCCATGTAAAACACTGGTACTCAGCTGCATCCAGTAAGACTCGAAGCCGACCCCAACATAGTTGGGAAAAGGCTAGGCAGATGATGAATCTATTAAAACTGAGTTTGTTTGTTTGTAAGACAAAAGTTTGTAAGCTAAATTCACGCGAGATGACTTCCAGCTACCGTAGGCGCGAGCCTGCGGATGATGAGCTATGGGTGGCTCGCCGTGTCGGTAAATTTTATTAGTAATTTTATTTTTTAACCCCCGACGCAAAAAAGAGGGGTGTTATAAGTTTGACGTCGATGTTTGTCTATCTGTCTGTGGCATCGTATTCCGATGTGTTTTTTTTTATTTAAGCTAGTTTCCTTGCGATGGTTGTAAGCTATATTTGGTTAATATCGGCTCTTTTCCAAAATGATGTAAAGCATTTTTGAGTCGGGGGTTTTTAATTTTTTTAATTTAATACTTGTTACAAACAGAATTATTCAATCACTAAAGGAAATGGGAAAACCCGCAAAACGAAGCAAGTATATTTATATAATTAATAAACATTCATAAAGAAAAACAAACACCATTACCCCATAAAGAAATTCTTTATAAAAAAAAACCTCCCATTGTCATTACGATATTCAATATGCATTATCTAAAACAACCGGCCAAGTGCGAGTCGGACTCGCGCTTCGAGGGTTCCGACCTTTGTAAAGAATATTATCTATACTAATATAATAAAGCTGAAGAGTTTGTTTGAACGCGCTCATCTTAGGAACTACTGGACCGATTTAAAAAAATATTTCAGTGTTAGATAGCCCATTTATCGAGGAAGGCTATTGGCTAAATCATCACGCTAAAATGAATAGGAGCGGAGCATCAATGAAGAATGTTTCAAAATCGCGGGTTAGCGATAGCCCAAAGTTACTATTCCACGCGGACAAATTCCCGGGAAGAAGCTAGTACGCAATAAAGTCGTAATTATCTTGTTTTTTCCGACCGCATAATTAAGTTGGTTTGTAGACGAAAATTGCTGATTACTTAAAAACTGCGATACTTAGAATCATAGTTTTTCCTGTAATATTTAGGTTCACGTCAATGAATCCTATTAATTTTATTATTTCCCTTCTCATACTTCGAAGATAAGGGGCGAAACGGTATTTTTTTGCGCAAGTAGAAGTAAGAATACATAGACATTTTAAACACCCACTTCCCCCCACCTTTTCCAGAAAGGCCATAGGAGTTTTCACCTTTTTTCATTTGTTATACGCATTGGTAATCGTTCTTTATAACTGTCCCAAATTTCAATTTGATAGCATGAGTAGTTCCTAAAACAATTAGCTGTAACAGACGGACAGATAAATGAAAGACAAAGTGAAACCATTTTTTTTTCGGCTGGGAAATCATCAAATGACCCTTCCCGCCGTGGGTGGGGTGGGTGGTAGTGTCAGACTCTTACTGACTAAAACCCATCCATGTTCCTTCCTCAGCCCTTTGTATTCCGGGAGCGCGGTATCTCTTTCGAACGTCCCGCAGCCCCGGCAGGCTATGGTCCCATCAACGATGCTGACATCTTTTTGAGCGAGAAAATTTGAATTGAAAAGGGATCCTTTATACCATCTTTTGGTACGGAACCCTAATAAAAAAATATCAACACAAGCAGACCTCCAGCGAGCTAATGAACCGATTAATCATTCGTTGATTAACGATCATTAAACAATTATCATCTATCAGGGATTATCACAATTATTATCAAAATTATATCGCATTCATATTCAACTGCAGTTCTTTGAAATATTCTGTTTAATATAAGCTTCTGACATGAAGATTGCATTGTTAATATTTGGATTCGCGCTAGTTACAGGTGAGGTATTTTTTATTTATTAAACATACTAGTTTTTGGCGTGACTTCGGCTGCGTGGTTTTTAATTTTTGCTGAGATTTTTTCCAAGAATGCACGGGTAATCTCTGAAATCTATACTAATATAATAAAGCTGAAGAGTTTGTTTGTTTGTTTTTTTGAACACGCTAATCTCAGGAACTACTGGTAAGATTTTAAAAATACTTTCAGTATTAGATAGCCCATTTATTGAGAAAGGCTATAGGCTATATATCATCACGCTAAATCAATTGGAGCGGAGCATCAATAAAGAATGTTTCAAAATCGGGGATTAAAGTTAGCAATAGCCCAAAGTTACTATTCTAAGCTAGTATATAATGCTTTGTCCTGAATGACTGACGGATCAACGCACAGTCTAAACCGCTGATCGTAGAGACCTGAAACTTGGAGGATGTGTTCTTTAAATGACGCAGGCATCCGATAATGAGGGATTTTTCAAAATTCTACCCCTATAGGGGTGAAAAAGGAGGGCAAAGTTTGTATGAAACTCTGACATGGGTTAAGCCGCTGGCGGAAAGCTAGTATTTATATTATAATCCTAAAATGTTGCTTTTTCTAGAGATTATCTGTGTCATTCTAGGAAACAAATCAGGTGATTTGATAATATTAATGCATGCTCAAAATAGTGAGATAAGTCAAGCCGATTAAATATTATTCAGCAAAAATTGTAAAAAAAACACTGAAAATTTGAGAAAAATAAATTTCCACTTTCTGCTGAAACGATTAATAAAAACATTCTAATTTAATATTATAACTGCGAAAATGAGTTTGTTTGTTTATTAACCCTTCACGGTAAAATGGCTGAACAAATTTACATGGGTATGGAGATAAAGAAGACCCTAAAAACAGTTATTGGTACATTTTTTCTTCAAATTGAGCGCCCCCACCCCCCTAACTTCTTAATGGCTGATCCTATATGATACGTGAAAAAAATCATCGACTTAGCATATATAACGAACTTAAAAGGAAAACTATCATGGCTAAGTAGGCTTTACCGGTTACAGAGTTATAGTCGACCAACTAAAACCTATTACCAAACCCTATTGCGCGTGGCCCGACACGCACAATGCCGGATTTTTTTTTATAATTTTTTTCCTTAATTACCTTCCAGCGGTACCCTGCAAGAACAAGAAACCAGAATCGAAGCTAGATGATGGCATACGCTACCAGTATGTCGAAGGAGCTGACGGGAAACTCCACCTTATGGACTTGTGGACAAAAAATGGCGACCTTGGCTCAGCTGTAAGATACAACGCAGACGCTGTAAACACATACCACCTATTTACCAGGTAATAAACTCATGTTAATGATCAGGGGGGTTAGACAAGTGGCAAAAACGCTAGTATTATAGAAAACAAAATGTATGGTAATGACATTCGTTTACAACCAGCTATCTGTCATTCATTCATTTTCTATTCTACTAGCGTTTTTGCCACTTGTCTAGCCGTGTAGGTGCTCGTGGCTTAGTAACAGCCGCACGGGTCGACTGAGCAAAGGTTAAGCTGCGCTTGGCGCGGTCGGTCCGTGGATGTATGACCATCTACCTATGTCATAGTGAGACTCCTCCGTGCCTCGGAAAGCACGTTAAGCTTGGTCTTGTCTGTCATTTGTAGATCTTGGACAGTTACGGGTAATCAGAAGCTAGAAAGTGTCTCAACCACCAGAGAGTGTTTTTGAAGCTGGCTGTAATTTTTGGCAATTAAAACTTTTTTGTTTCTTACTCTCCAGACAAAATCCTTCGCTTAGCCAGCCAATTCTACTGAACGATAACGGATGGCTGGCCACCACCAACTACAACTCCAGCAGAAGAACTATCATCCTCATCCACGGGTGGCTGGACACTGTGACTGCTGACTTCAATACCGCACTTGTTCCTGGTAAGGTTATATCCAGTCAAAAACATTTCTGTAAAATAAATACACAAAAAAATAAAACCCACTTCCAAAAATACTGAAAAGACAACATTAAGAGGCTATATCTATTTCATTATTTAACACTAGCTTCTGCCAGCGACTTCGTCCGCGTGGAATAGTGGTGCTCCGCTCCTATTGGTCTTAGCGTGATGATATATAGCCTATAGCCTTCCTCGATAAATGGACTATCTAACACTGAAAGAATGTTTAAATCGGACCAGCGGTTCCTGAGATTAGCGCGTTTAAACAAAATGACAACATTTCCCTTCACTGCTCTGCTCCTATTGATTGTAGCGTGATGAAAAGTATACTATAACCATCTCAGGAGTATGACAAAGAATTGTACCAAGTTTCGTTAAAATCCGTCGAGTAGTTTTTGTTTCTATAGAGTTTATACAGACAGACAGACAGACAAACAGACAGACAGACAGACAGACAGACAAAAATTTTACTGATTGCATTTTTGGCATCAGTATCGATCCCTAATCACCCCCTGATAGTTATTTTGGAAATATATTTCATGTACAGAATTGACCTCTCTACAGATTTATTATAAGTATAGATAGAAGAAGATAATAATTTTAAGCTTCTAATTATACAATTTAAACGACAGTCGGTGATGAAGGTAATGACGATTCGGAAACCAAACAACAAAACGAGATGATGATGGCGCTGTTCATCGTGTAAACAGAGCTCTGTTAATAAATCTTGTAAAAAAATAGAAATAGATGTAATTAAGTATCACAAGTGCAGTTAAAGTGAAGTAGATAGTATAAATAATAAGTGGAAGTGTTATCTCCGAAAAACATTCATAAATAAATAAGTTTTTAGTGTCATAACAATTTGAACAGTGAAAAGGACATTTTAAGTATAAAAACCAATAAAACAGTGAAATAGTGACTTGGAGATCAATAAGAACACAGTGTGAAACAATCAGTTTAGTGTTGTGCAATGAGGAATCAATTTTCGGCCAAAAAAACTAAAAAATAGAACAAAAGTGATTCACAAAGAAAATAAACTGTCACATTCAAATTTGAATACTAATGATAAACAGCCAACGTTCCGTCCCTGTCTAACATCTTCTAATAGATACTTAATTTCGCGCATGTCTCATAGTGTTCTGATGGCAATGTATTAAACCAGTTGGACTGTTAAACAAATGCTCCCTGGTTCGAATCCCACAATCCATTCACTTTTTGGAATCGTAAATTTAGTATTTAAAATAGATTATTGGACGTTGTTTGAATTGGAATTTAACAATATTTACTAAAACTTAAAAATATGGATTTCTTCGAAAATGTTACCCTCTTTAGAAAAAAACCAATGCAACGCACACAATCATTGTCAGACAGTACATTGAACGAGTGTGACCTTACCTGCAGCAACATGACACTAGATGGCACCACACACAGTTTACCAAATATGTCAGACGAAGAAAACTGCGAACAAATAGAGAAGCTAAAGAATGAAATACACAAGTTAAGAACTGAATTGGACGCTGCGCATCACGAAATAAACAATCTGTCGATGGTCAATATGGAACTAAAACAGTCAATACACGACATGAATGTAAAACATGAATTGGTAAAAAAAGCTAGCAAAAAACTATCTACCACGAACATAACTATTACACCAAACAAAAAGAATAAATTAAAGAACTTAACTCCATCGAACTCTAACCACCAAACATTATCATCTACCCCTCCAAACCAAAAGGATGATTTACATAATAATAGGGCATCAATGCCACTCACACGAACCACGAATGCCTCTCAAAAATTAAACACCACTTTAATAGAAGATAAAAGAAATCCAAGCTTCACGCCAAATAAAGTACGCGAAGAATTTAACGCTGATAGTAATAAACCGAAAATGATGTCAAAGCCTAAACAGAAGAACAAGTTATGTATAATAAGTTCCAACAACGTCTTGGAACCCTTGTCATTAATAGAGGATATTTTCTCAGATCACTTCAATTATTGCCGTTACATTTACCCCAATAGTACCACAAAACACATTATTAGAAACATTGAAAAGAAGTTAAACAACTATACCTTTGAAGACTATTGCCTGATATTCATCGGAGAAAATGATATAAGAGGAGAAGTAAATTACATCAGTTTAATCAATGACATAAAAGAATCACTCCGAAAAATTAAGCACACTAACATTGTGATATGTTTGCCTACATTTATAACAGGATCACCAATTTATAACTTCAAAGTTGAAATGTTCAACAATCTTATGGATCTAGACTTACAAAATAATAACTACGCATATATTTTTGACAGTAACAGAGATCTAGCCCTTGACATGTTTTCATTAAACAGTGGCAGAGTTAACAAACATGGAATGAGAAATATTTACAATCGAATTATGGATAACATACTCGTTGATCAGCACCTATCAGCAATAGAAATAGCAAGAGAAACCACACAAAATAATGTTCAAAGTAACCAGCTTTTTCGTCTATAAACACATGCACATTATGCATCAGAATGTAGCTGGTCTTCTAAATAAATCTGACCTGCTGGCACTTCATATCCAAGAATTGCAAACTGATAAAAACATAGACATCGACATTCTGTGCATTACTGAGCACTTTGTCATTTCTGGTCAGGAATCACTGATTAACATACCAAATTTCAAGCTGGCATCATGCTATTCTAGAAGTCTACAGAAGAGAGGAGGAGCCTGTATCCTTATAAAAAATAGATATGATTTTAAGGAAATTCCTAACAACTCTATCACTGGTATCTTTGAATATTGTGCAATAGAGTTAAGTCATCAGGGAATAATTGTAGTTTGTATTTATAGACCGCCAAAGATGTCATGTATGGATGTATTTATGGAAAATTTGGATAATTTGTTAAGAAAATTATGTACCAAAGCTAATAAAAAAATTGTCTTATGCGGAGACTACAATATTAATATACTTAAAAGAAATACTTTCTCACTAGAGTTTGAAAATTTACTTTTAAACTACAATCTTAAACTAGAATTTAAACAACCTACTAGAATAAAAAGTGGCACCTGTCTTGATAATTTTGCCCATAATTATAACCAGAGATGCGAGAGTTCAATAATTGATTTTGCTTTGTCCGATCATACAGCTCAAATTATGAAAATACAAGTTAGTAAAACATTTGTATTAAGGCGCTCCTTTGCGAAAAAAGCTATAAAATAGGCAATTTTTCGTCGCCTAGATTGAGACGTTGGTACAAGTTACAAGCCAGAAAAAAATACCATGTATAATTAAGTATATGATCCAGGTACAACCCTAAAAAAATCTTAAAGAAATGATCTAGAACATTGAAAAAAATAATCCTAAAGTAACCTCTCGAAAAAATTTTTCGTCGCGTAGTTCTCAAAATGTTCAATGAGTACCATCACATTTTTTATAACCAAAAGAAAGGGAATTCCGTGAACAAGGTACAACTGCAATATTATATAAATATATGGTGTATTTATCGAGAAAATTGAAAAAAACCGTGTAAAAATTGCCGTCGATTTCATTTCAAAAATTCTTCGTATTGCATCTCTTTTCTGAATGAACTATTTGCATAAATCTGTTTCATCGACCAGACGGCGCACCGCCGTAGAGGCGGGTGGTCTATGTCACTCTGTCATCCGATGACAGTTGGTCTTTCGCATTCAGAAAATAAATATAAAATTGATTTATAAAAATTAAACGTACGTAATTAAAATTTCATATGTAAAAGGGAATCTATTTTAATGTCTATAATGTAACTAACTGTTGTGAAGAGGTGTAAATAGCAAGTGAATGGTAAACATGATGATGATAGCTGTAGTTGATACTGTGCTTTGAAACCCCTGTTTTAGAGTATAACGAGGCCGTAACCAGGAATTAAAAATAGGAAAATAAATACAATGGCCGCATACTTCAGGTATATATGTGCTTTCATTTATAAAATACATTTATTTTCATAATTTATTTTTGTATTTCATTGTGTTTCGCTGCCATACACGACAACCTGGTAGCTTGGTATAAATATATATTACTAGCCTTCAGCCCGCGGCTTCGCTCGCGTGGACAACATAATTTTAGCTGTTTAGTTTTTCCAATTCTGGTGGCATGTTTGCTTACGCCACACTTTTTACGCTAAGGAGTGAAATTAAAAAATAATTAAAGATTGTTTTGACTTTATACTTAGATGCTAATTACCACATTTATTTTAAATAAAAAATTACTGAGCTCCATACAAAATTTTCATCCCCTATTTTTCCCCTCTAGCGGATGAATTTCGAAAAAGCCTTTCTCAAAACTCAAACTCAAAAAACGTTTATTGAAATTAGGCTAATTTAATTAGCACTTTTTCACGTCAAAATACATTATGACAGCACCCCAAAACGCCCACCCACTCTCACTCACTACTTCCTAGTGTTATGGCTGCAAAGAAGAAGCAGTGATAAACAAACTTCCCAGCAACACAGCTGTCTATTACAGTTTAACTTTATATATTATGTCATATTTTTTTTACAATATTAATTATAATACACCGAATTTACAATACAAATGTGTTCACTTTTATATTATCCACTTTACAGCTGCCATCTGTTTTTATAGCTAATTAGTGGTTTAAATTATAATTGGCTTTTTTTTATAAGATTTTCTTTAATTTTAATTTTAAAAGTAGTATATGGCAATCAATTTTATTATAAATGCGTGTACAAAGCCCCGCAAACGAACCGTCTACTTTATGCATACAATGGTAAGTCGCGGTCAACTTATGTTTATTTCGAGTATTACATTTTTTCTGAAATTACACCCACTGTATATAAAGTCAATGTTCTGTCAAAATTACAAACCTCTATCATTAGCAGTTTAAGCTGGGCATAGATATGTTTTACAAGACATTGCCTTTTTAACAGACTTAAAAAAGTAGAGGTTCTTAATTCGTCGGAATCTTTTTGATGTATGTTTCCCGGTTACTCTGATTGTTTTTTTATTTGTTTGAAAAGATAGCATATCTTTTTCAGGTGGTTCTATAAAATTTATCATGAACTTCGGAGATATAAAACGGAAATCCATAGAATCATAGCAGAACTTGAACTTGTAGTCGATGACTGACCACGAACAGAATATTTTTTGTTACAGTCACTATTGGTAGTCGGAAGCCAGAAAGCCTGACAATCAGTAGTTCTAAGAATAATACATGTGTTACCCGGTAACTGGGTTGTGGAAGTCATATAGGAAGTCGCTCCATATAAAACATTGGTACTAAGCTGGTACTACAAAGTATCAAAATACACCTTGCGCGCTAATTGTGGATACCTGATGTTAAGACATTTTTAAACAAATGTAACAATCAATAGTTATGTTTTGTTTTCTATTTATTTATTTTGAATTTTATTTTCTTACCATGTAACGTAAGTATATTAGTATTGTTAATAAAATATGTAAACAAAGATTATGAAACTTGATCTCAAATAATTATTATTTTACTTTAATTGACTCCAGTGTTAATTGTTCCCATCGTTTGTTTGCTATTGGACACAGAATGACCTGCTGCAAACCGACTAATCAGGGATGGTTTACAGATTTACGAGTGATAAGTACATGTTTGTTCACATTTTTTTTGGTTTGACACACAGCGACTATGAACCAACGAAAATGAATACATAATATTCTAAAAACTTGGTACAGCTCACGAATTGTCATCAGCAAACACTATTCATAGTCTTATGCTGACATATATCTATAGACACATTATGGCAGGAATGAAAAATCATTTCCATTACAGTTTTTTTGTTTCGAAACCAATGTAATATTTTTAGAGACTCAAAACTTGAACTTTAAAGCGAAAACAACGAAAACCTTTAAGGCAGTGTTGACTTCGATAGGTCTTTGAAAGAATTAAGTCAACGAAAACGTGTTTAATTCCTTTAATAAGTATAGTAAGCAAAGACAGATTAGAAGAGATTTTAGATGGTGTATATACCTGGATTGTATATACATGAAAGCAAATGTCATGCACTGGCCAGTTTTTTGAAAAAGTTGATTTGTCGAGTTGTATGTTACTTACACATCTTCAATGCAAAGTGAAGTGAATCGGCTTAACTGATTTCGATGGGACTTTCATTGGAAGATAGCTGATAGCGTAAGGAATTACTTAAGCTGCATTAATTAAAAAAAACTCTTAAATTAGAAGACGTGGGCGGCGCCGTTGGTGTCAGCTAGTTTCTCTAGATAAAATTAATAATGGCTAATATTTAAGTCTGAATGGGATCAAGAAGTAAAAACAAGCTAGTCTTGATAATTTCCTGTCAGAAATCATTTATTAATAATAACCTTTTACATGTAAATGTGATAGTAACAGTATTATCGAAATTGATCGATTGGTTTTATATAACAGTCCTTTGAATTGGTTAGGTTTAAAAATTAGGTACTACCTAATACTTACTTCTCTAAATAAAAATACTGTGCATGAACACGATGTTTATAATTAATTATTATACATGATTCTTACATGTTTTAAAATTGAAAATCTTGAGTTACTTATTCCTAGCAGTGACTACAGTAGTGGCCTCGTGATACGACGACTGCGAGAGGGGCGCCCCGCAGTGGGCGGAGCTACTTCCCCTGCTTCACCCCCTCAATTTCTTAAAACTGGCCTATTACCCAGCCTTAAATTCTTGGCGTATTCGGAAACG
This sequence comes from Pyrrhia umbra, assembly GCA_963891755.1. Classification (NCBI taxonomy): domain Eukaryota; kingdom Metazoa; phylum Arthropoda; class Insecta; order Lepidoptera; family Noctuidae; genus Pyrrhia; species Pyrrhia umbra. Next base: position 1,489,495 of record OY982946.1, read on the forward strand.
CAACATATGTAAAGATAATTTAATATTATTTAAAAAGCACCTTCAGTGCCTATCTTTTTCGGAAGTGCTAGAATCTGATAACCCTAATGAGGCATATGACAAGTTCATTGATATCTTTTGTTTATTGTACGATTTATGCTTTCCTTATAAATTAACCACCGCAACTCCGTACAAAAAAGTAAAATGGATTTCTCGTGGAATAAAGATTTGTAGTAGAAAAAAAAGAAACCTACTTTGGAAATATAGAAAAGCTCCTTCAAGTGAAAATAAAAATATATTTAAAAACTATTCTCAAAAACTAAGGACTATAATAAATCTCACACAAAAAGTACAAAACAATTACTTCATTAAAAAATCACAAAATAAAAACAAAGCTTCATGGCAAATAATTAATGCTACTAAATATCGATTAATAGAACCAATATTACAAATTAATAACGGAGACAAAATAATCAAAAATCCTAAACAGATTGCCGAATCTTTTAACAACTATTTCATAGACCAAGTGCAAGATATCTCTAGTAATGATTCGGATAGTAAAAGTGGTATTCCAAATATTCCAAACTCTATATTTATGCATCCGGTAATTAATCAAGATATAATACGCGTGATTAAAAACTTAAAAAATAAAAATAGTTATGGGTTTGACGGTATCCATACAGTTGTAGTAAAGTTTGTTTCAGATATTTTGGCAAAACCCTTAAGTCATATACTTAATACATGTATAAGCGCAGGCGTGTACCCTGATAAATTAAAGACAGTTATCATAAAACCACTTCTGAAAAAGAACAATAAGGAAGAAATGTCGAACTATAGGCCAGTAGCGTTAATTTCGATATTTTCAAAGATATTTGAAAAAATTATATATGAATGTATTTATGCATTCATATGTAAAAATGATATATTATGCCAAGAGCAAAAAGGCTTCCGAAAAGATAAAAATATTAATTTGGCAATATTTGATTTCTTAAAAGTAGTTATGAATAACATTGATAAGAAAAATCCAATATGTTCAATATTTACAGATATGTCAAAGGCATTCGACTGTGTAAAATATGAAACCCTTGTAAGCAAACTTTATAGCTACGGTATAAGAGGCAACGTATTAGACTTAATCAAGTCTTACCTCACTGATCGGAAACAACACACAGAAATTACAAGAATATGTACCAAATCGAAACGTGAGATCAAATACCTATCAGATTGTAGAGTCACTAAATTTGGAGTCCCACAAGGTAGTGTTCTTGGCCCATTACTATTCCTGCTTTATATAAACGACTTACCTTCTAATATTCCCCAACCAATGACATTATTTGCGGACGACAGTACAGTAACAATTGAATGCGGTGATAAAAGCTATTATGAAAAAGAAATAAATAACTCACTTAAATCGATAATTCATTGGCTGAATAAAAATAATCTTATTATAAATTTACAAAAAACGAAAGTCATGCATTTTTACCAAAGGAAAAAACCAGAAAATATATTAACTGAGTATAAAGATCAAATAGTAGAAACAACTTGTGTGACAAAATTTTTAGGAGTAAATATAGATAATAGATTGACATGGAACCCTCATGCAGAATATTTATCACAGAAACTAAGCAAATGTGCCTTCGTGCTTTATAACCTATCAAAAAAGCTAAATATAAATACTTTAGTTTCAGCCTATCATGGATTAGTAGCTTCTATACTTAGATTTGGTATAATATTCTGGGGCAACTGCAGCGAAAGAGAACGTATATTTAAAGCTCAAAAGCGATGTATTCGTTCAATGACCGGTCTCAAGTCTACAGAAAGCTGTTTACCAAAATTTAAAAGCTTAAAAATCCTCACATTGCCGTCCTTATATATATTGGAAGTAGCGCTATTTGTAAAGTCGAATCAACACCTATTTACATCAATGACTGAAGTTAGGAATCGCATAGGACCAATGAGGTCGCAATACCTAAATAAACTATATACCGGTGGACACAAGACCGCTTTACTGAAAAAGAACATTCTTCACATGGGTCCTCTGATTTACAACAAACTTCCGCATAAGTTAAAAGATTTACCCACAAAAATGTTTAAGAAACACCTAGTTAAAATCTTACAGGACAGATGCTACTACAACATCAATGACTTTATAAATGACAAGACTGTAAATTAATATTTGTAAAATTGACATTACATTTAATTCTGTTATTATTTATTTAATTTAAAATTAAATTTTAACTGACATTTAATTATGTTATTTTTGAGAATTTAATTATATCTGTTTTTTTTTAATGTTTGTAAGAATTTTGATTTTGAGTTTATTTAAGTTGTTTTTTGTAATATTTTTTTTGTTTTTTTGTAATATTTTTTATAATAATGTAATGTTTGTATGTATCATGTCCTCATTAAAATTAAAATAAATATGACAGTATTATAGAACCTTAAGACTGATACTAAGTAGTTTATATAGTAAGGTACAATATTTCAACTCGATCTAAGTATATTTAATTTGTAACAATAATAATATTTTTGCATGCCGTAAGGTGAAATGTATTGAGTCACTATAAAAAATTCCATCTTATTTGTAACATACATTTATTGCAAATAAATGATTTCTATTTCTATTTCTATTTCTATTTCTATTTCTAAAAATATTGAACACTAGTTTTCCGTCTTCGGCTTCTCCCGCGTGGACATTTTTTTTACATCTTGGGTTACATTATTCAAGTTTTAGTAGGGGTCCCTAATTATTTCTGGAAATAAATATAGCCTATGACACTTCATAAAGATCTAGCTTTCTAACGGTGAAAGATTTTTTTAAATCGGTAGTTGTTTTTGAGTTAAATCCCTACAAACAAACAAATCTTTCCTCTTTATAATATTAGTATAGATTCACCTGCAACTGAGCCACCAGCTCCTCAAAGGAAAAGCTTATAATAATCGATGAATGATCATTTTCTTCCACCAGCATTCTTAGAGAAAGAAGACGTGAATGTGATCGTGGTGGACTGGAGTCACGGCGCTGGGACCATCAACTATCCTGTCGCTGTTATCAATACGCCTATCTCAGGTTAGTATACCAACTCCAATGACCCTGATAGTCACTTCATACTGACGGCTTAATTGATGGAGCTACTAAAGCCAGTGCTAGGGTTGCAGGATTGTTCGGAGGGGTTAACAGGGCCTAGAAGAGCTGAGAGTAATGAAGGAACATGGATGGGTTTTAATCAGTAAGAGTCTGACACTCCCATCTGCTCCGACCGCAGCGGAAGCTATTTCAATATTTCCGATCGCTAAAATCGATTGAATGTGTTTATCTATATTGTTGACGGATCAATGCACAGCCTAAACCGCTGATCGTAGAGACCTGGAACTTGAAGAGTGTATTCTTTGTATAACGTAGGCGTAGAATAAGAAAGAATTCTCCGAAATTCTACCACTAAAGTGGTTGAAGAAGGGGGGCGAAGTTTGTATGAAACTCTGACATTTTTAATTTGAATTCCTATAGCCCATGCGGAAATCTAGTTTTATTATATGTACAGTATCTATATAACTCTTTGCTCAGGAGCTCGTGGCTAAGCAACAGCCGCACGGGTCGACCGATCAAAGGTTAAGCTGCGCTTGGCGCGGTCGGTCCGTGGATAGGTGACCATCTTTGTCATAGCGAGACTCCTCCGTGCCTTGGAAAGCACGTTAAGCTGTTGGTCCCGGTTGTCATTTGTACATCTTTGACAGTCGTTACGGGTAGTCAGAAGCCAGAAAGTCTGACAACCAGTCTTTTTTTTTAATAATAATTAATAATAATAATGTTTTACCAAGGGGTACCGTGTTACCCGGTAACTGGGTTGTGGAGGTCAGATAGGCAGTCGCTCCATGTAAAACACTGGTACTCAGCTGCATCCGGTTAAGACTGGAAGCCGACCCCAACATAGTTAGGAAAAGGCTAGGCAGATGATATCTATATAACTCTTTAAAACTTCTCCCCGGTCAGGTCAGGCAGTAGCGAAATTCATAACCTGGTTGAACCACGCGACCGGGTCAGAGCTGAAAAACTACCATATCGTGGGACACAGCCTCGGAGCCCACCAGGCTGGTATTGTGGGGAGAATACTGGGGGGAGAGGTCGCCTATATCACTGGTAAGTCTATGATATTATTGCTGGGGAGTTTGTTGCGCCACTTCTTCTTCCCAGCTAAAACACATAGGAAGTGGTGAAGGGCGGGCATTTTGGGGACTGTCTTTTGTAAATTTGACGTTCAAAAAGTGCTGATTTTCAGCCTAATTTGAATAAACGATTTTTTAATATGGTTAAGGAAAAGCCGTGCTAATTAAAAGTTTTACGAGCTGGGGTTCAGGATAAATAATGTTACACCAATTTACACAAATCACAAAACTTTATTAAAATAAAATTAAAAACTCCATACGTAAAAATGCCTTACATCATTTTGGACATGAGCTGATACTCTTACACTGCTGGACCGATATTAACCAAACATAGCTAAATTCAAATTAAAATGCATTTAACCCCCGACGCAAAAAGAGGAGTGTTATAAGTTTGACGTCGATGTCTGAGTCTGTGTGTGTGTGTGTATCTGTCTGTTGCATCGTAGCTCTCAAACAGATTTATTTCGATTTTTTTGATTTTTCTTTTCATTTGAAAGCCAGTTTCCTTGCAGTAGTTCTTAGCTACGTTTAGTTAATATCGGTCCAGCAGTATAAGAGTATCAGGGGGGTTAGACAAGTGGCAAAACGCTAACGCTAACGCTAACGCTCAATGTATGAGAATGACATATAGCTAGTCGTAAACGAATGTCATTCCCATACATTGAGCGTTAGCGTTAGCGCACACGAATGTCAACCCCCCAGGGGGGTTAGACAAGTGGCAAAACGCTAACGCTAACGCTAACGCTAACGCTAACGCTAACGCTAACGCTAACGCTCAATGTATGGGAATGACATTCGTGTACGACTAGCTATATGTCATTCCCATACATTGAGCGGTAGCGTTAGCGTTAGCGTTTTGCCACTTGTCTAACCCCCCAGCTCTTTTTCAAAATGATGTAAGGCATTTCTGGTAGGGGATTTTTTAATGTTAAATTTTTAAGTTACTCCTTTTTAGAGACGGACCTCTAAAAATCAGATTCTCCTTTCCAGCTTTGGACGCTGCATTCCCAGGCTGGTTGACAAACGACGATAAGTTCAAGTCTACCGACGGGGTATACACTGAAGTTATTCATACAAACGCTGGTCTACTGGGCTACCTTGGTCCGTTGGGGGATGTCGACTTCTACCCCAATGGGGGAGTCGATATGCCGGGATGTTTCAGTCAGGAGTGTGACCATAATAGGCAAGTATGGCGACTGCCAAGTCTCTTGCGACTGCTGTAAACGATATCTCAAGTTCAATTCACTGGTCGGGCCGAAATCGATGTTTGGATTTTGGAAATTTTCGCAAAAACCTGCCCGGAGTCAGGAAGGTAATAGTGTAATACCTGAGACTGCCTGGGAGGGCTAAGCCGTCGTCCCCGGCTGCTATCTTATAATTTCATGTCAGAGGCCGTCAGGCGAATTTGAGGAAACTCTGACACTAGGGCTTGTTAGGTTGGTAAACCAGCCCACATGATAAGAAGAACAAGACTGCTGCTTATACCTAATCATCATTTGCCTAGCCCAACTATGTTGGGGTCGGCTTCCAGTCTAACCAGATGCAGCTGAGTTACATGGAGCGACTGCCTATCTGACGACCACAACCCATTACTGGGTGATACGATACTCCTTGGCAAGGCCGTCCGTCAATAGTCTAGCGGGCCTAGTGGTTAAGGCATCTGATGTACGAGTGAGCGGGTTTGAAACCTGGCAAATACCAATGTGACTTTTCTAAAGTCATGTGTACTTTCTAATTGTATCTTAGGCACCACTGACTAACGGTGAAGGAAAACCTGGACTAAAAAGTCTGAAATCGCCACACCGCCTTGAGCGCACTTGGTGATCAATGCTCATGCCTTCTCTGTATGAGAAGAGGCCTGTGCCCAGCAGTGGGATAGTTCTGGCCGATGATGACCTGCCAGGGGTCCCTTGACATTCTCATTGATTATTTCCAGGTCTTTCTTCTACATGGCTGAGTCGATCAGGTCTGATGGCTTCACGGGCACCAGGTGCTATACTTTCATGGCTGCTATGGCTGGCCAATGCTACCTATGGGGGAGCCTGCATATGGGAGGAATTACCCCCAAAATTGGGTAAGAGGAAATCTTTACTAACATAATAAAGTTGAAGAGTTTGTTTCTTTGAACGCGCTAATCTGAGGGACTACTGGACCGCTTTAAAAAAATCTTTAAGTGTTAGATAGCCCATTTATCGAGGAAGGCTATAGGCTATATATCATCACGCTAAAATCAATGTGAGTGGAGCATCAATGAAGAATGTTTCAAAATCGGGAGTTAAAGTTAGCGATAGCCCAAAGTTACTATTCCACGCGGACAAAGTCGCGGGCAGAAGCTAGTATGTAGATAGAGAATGTGAATTCCTGCTATTTCTTAATAATATCGTAAACTAGGTTTCTCCGGCGATGTCACCCGAGTCCCGGGGGAACTACTCAGCGTACCCAGATAAGCGATAAGCGTTAAAATAAAATTTATTTAAATGCTTGTCGCTCTTTTCAGTGTTTTTGTAAAAAATAATATCTTTCTTGTTACAGGCAAACCGGCATCTTTTATTTGAGAACGAATGCGTTTCCTCCGTTCTCAAGAGGCTGAAACATTAAGATAACATAATTATGTTTAATAAATATAATTTGTGGTGCTTATTAAAATGTTTTATTTTTAACCCCTGACGCTAAAAGAGGGGTGTTATCTGGTGCCACGATAGTGCCCCGCTAAGACGAGCCAAACGAAGTGCAAGGGCACTACCTTCCTTTTTACTCGACTGCGCCAGAAGGAGGGTTATGTTTTTCGAGAGTATGTATGTATGTAATTGTTTGGCACGCTCTGTAGCCTGAACGGCTCGATGTATTTTAGTTTGAGAGGTGCCGTTAGATTCGTATTTACTGTGAGAGTGACACTGGGTATACCAAAATAATCTTTAAGTAAGTTACCGGGTAACACGATACCCCATGGTAAAACTGGTTGTCAGACTTTCTGGCTTCCGACTACCCGTAACGACAGTCACGGTATCTTCGGCATCTTAGTAACAGCTTAACGTGCTTTCCGAGGCACGGAGAGTCTCGCTATGACATAGATGGTCACCCATCCACGGATTGACCGCGCCAAGCGCAGCTTAACCTTTGATCGATCGACCCGTGCGGCTATGACTAAACCACGAGCTCCTCTAATAAAAAAAAACGATGCTAATATAATAAAGCTGAAGAGTTTGTTTGTTTGTTTGAACGCGCTAATCTCAGGAACTACTGGACCGATTTAAAAAAATCTTTCAGTGTTAGATAGCCTATTTATTGAGGAAGGCTATAGGCTATATATCATCACGCTATCGATAAATAGGAGAGAGAGAGAGAGAGAAGATAAATCAATAGGAGCGGAGCGTCAATGAAGAATGTTTAAAAATCGGGGGTTAAAGTTAGCGATAGCCTAAAGTTACTATTCCACACGGACGAAGTCGCTGGCAGAAGCTAGTCTATACTTATAATAAATCTGTAGAGAGGTCAATTCTGTACATTAAATATATTTCCAAAATAACTATCAGGGGGTGATTAGGGATCGATACTGATGCCAAAAATGCAATCAGTAAATTTTTTGTCTGTCTGTCTGTCTGTCTGTCCGTCTGTCTGTCTGTCTGTCTGTCTGTATAAACTCTATAGAAACAAAAACTACTCGGCGGATTTTAACGAAACTTGATACAATTATTTGTCATACTCCTGAGCTGGTTATAGTATATTTTTCATCACGCTACAATCAATAGGAGCAGAGCAGTGAAGGGAAATGTTGTCATTTGGTTTAAACGCGCTAATCTCAGGAACCGCTGGTCCGATTTAAATAATTCTTTCAGTGTTAGATAGTCCATTTATCGAGGAAGGCTATCATTACGCTAAGACCAATAGGAGCGGAGCATCACTATTCCACGCGGACGAAGTCGCTGGCAGAAGCTAGTATGTAATAAAATAATAATGTTACCCTTTATAAACAACAACAAAAAAACTGCTCTTTCGTGAGTTTGCACTCGCAATCATCTGCCTAGCCTTTTCCCAACTATGTTGGGGTCGGCTTCCAGTCTTAACCGGATGCAGCTGAGTACCAGTGTTTTACATGGAGCGACTGCCTATCTGACCTCCACAACCCAGTTACCGGGTAACACGGTACCCCTTGGTAAGACTGGTTGTCAGACTTTCTGGCTTCTGACTACCCGTAACGACTGTCAAAGATGTACAAATGACAACCGGGACCAACAGCTTAACGTGCTTTCCGAGGCACGGAGGAGTCTCGCTATGACAAAGATGGTCACCCATCCACGGACCGACCGCGCCAAGCGCAGCTTAACCTTTGATCGGTCGACCCGTGCGGCTAGCCACGAGCTCCTCTTTTGCACTCGCAATGACGCTATAAATTTATCATGGTGAGTCACGCGGCCAAAAACATCGTATGAAGATAAAGTTGTTTACTTACCTAGTTTATTTCACAATGATTAATAAACATGAACAAATTATAGTAGTACTAGCTTCCCGCCAGCGGCTTCGCCTGCGATATTTTAGCTAATGGATACAAAAACTTGACAAATTATCTACTAAAACCTTCCTCATTAATCACTCTATCTATTAAAAAAACCGCATCAAAATCCATTGCGTGGTTTTAAAGATTTAAGCATACATAGGTATATAGGGACAGAGAAAGCGACTTTTGTTTTATACTATGTAGTGATAGTAATGTTGACATTGTGCCATAACAAAGATCCTATCTAATATTAAAAACCGGCCAAGTGCGTGTCGGGCCACGCGCAGTAGGGTTCCGTAGTAGGTCTCAGTTAGTTGACTATAACTCTGTAACCGGTTAAGCCTACTTAGCCGTGATAGTTTTCCTTGTAATTTCATTACATGTGCTACGTCTGTGATTTTTTTCACATTTCTAGGTACAGCCATTCAAAAGTTAGAGGGGGGGGTAACTCGTATCGAACAAAAAATTTCACTTAAAATCTAGATATTTCGGAAATGGCTCGCTTAACCGAAAAATGATCTTCACACACCCATAATATTTTTGAAAGACCTATCTAACGATACCCCACACGAAGGGGTACGCGAGAAAAAAAATATTCATCCCTACTTTACATGTTTGAGAGCTACCCTAAAAAAAAATATTTTTCAAAATTTTATTTTACCACTTTTTCGGCGTGATCAATATACATATTCATACCAAATTTCAGCTTTCTAATTACAAAAACCACGGAGCTATGCCGCGGACAGACAGACAGACAGACAGACAGACAGACAGACAGACAGACAGACAGACGGACAGAGCGAAACTATAAGGGTTCCTTGTCGGACTACGGAACCCTAAAAATGCGAAAGTGAGTTTGTTTGTTACCGATTATGATAGCAATTCGGTATGGAGAAAATAAAAATTATTTTTTACTTTTCAGTTTTTTTTTTTGGAAGTCGGTTTTAATTTTTTTGTAAAAAGCTTTTTTTATTTTTTCGCTTTTCAGTGTCTCGGTCTTGCTATCTTAACAAAATAAACACACCACTTTTTAGGGTTCCGTAGCCAAATGGCAAAAACGGAACCCTTATAGATTCGTCATGTCTGTCTGTCTGTCTGTCCGTCCGTATGTCACAGCCATTTTTTTCCGAAACTATAAGAACTATACTGTTGAAATTTGGTAAGTAGATGTATTCTGTAAACCGCTTTAAGATTTTGACACATAAATAGAAAAAAAACAATAAATTTTGGGGGTCCCCATACTTAGAACTGAAACTCAAAATTTTTTTTTCATCAAACCCATACGTGTGGGGTATCTATGGATAGGTCTTGAAAAATGATATTGAGGTTTCTAATATAATTTTTTTCTAAACTGAATAGTTTGCGCGAGAGGCAATTCCAAAGTGGTAAAATGTGAGTCCCCCCCCCCCTGTAACTTCTAAAATAAGAGAATGATAAATCTAAAAAAAATATATGATGTAGATTACCATGCAAACTTTCATTGAAAATTGGTTTGAACGAGATCTAGCAGGTAGTTTTTAAGTAATCAGCAATTTTCCTTGACAAACAAACTTAATTATGCGGTCGGAAAAGAACAAGATAATTGCGACTTTATTGCGTATTTTTTCTTTCCAATGGTCGGAACCCTCGGTGCGCGAGTCCGACTCGCACTTGGCCGGTTTTTAGGTTGTATTAAGCGTAAATAACCAAATCATCTAAGTATTTGGCATATCAGCAAGTAGAGATAAATCGTTATTTTTGATATATTTATAAAACGGCTGAACCGGTAGTGATAAAATTTAAATGGGACCACACGGGAAGCACCAGCTTTCAAATAAAAAAAGAATCATGAAAATCGGTTCACCCAGTCGCGAGTTATGAGGTAACAAACATAAAAAAAAAATACAGTCGAATTGATAACCTCCTCCTTTTTTTGAAGTCGGTTAAAAATGGGATCTAGGAGAGGCTGATTAATATCCAGGTGCGTTAATTAGTTCCTTCGGGATGCGTGTTAAAATAATAAGTAGATTTCAGTGGCGAAGAGCAAAATAAATCTATCTATCTATTCTATACATGTTATAAAATGCTTTGTCCTGTATGACTGACGGATCAACGCGCAGCCTAAACCGCTGATCGTAGAGACCTGAAACTTGGAGGGTGTGTTCTTTGTATGACGTAGGCATCTGATAAGAAAGGATTTTCCGAAATTCTACCCCTAAAGAGGTGAAAATAGAGGGCAAAGTTTGTATGGAACTCTCTTGAAACTGTTTTCAGCGTAATAATTAATCAGTATTTTGTTTTGTATGGCATCTCGCATGTTAACCTAGAAGGTTGTCGACTGCTTGACCGGGCTTGCCTGTGAAGTGCCTTAAGTGAATTTAGGGCCTCCAGCCAGGGCTTAACTTACAAAACTAAGCGACTACACGCTAAGGGCACCCCCTAGTGGGGTACGGGCCTCGGCTTAGGGCGGCGCTGAGGGAGGACAGCAAGTGACAGGCTGGATCAGAATATACACTGACGGACTAATAAACTACATCAAAGTTAAACACACACCTACCTTTGAAAAAAAAATTAAACCAAGTATTCCAACTTTTTATACAAATTTAAATTGAAACCTATAGTTTGGTTCGTTAACTTCATAACAGCGTAGTATCATTATCCCTAAGTGTATGTTTGTATACTGGAAAGGGCCATTCAATTTTTTTTAAACAAAAACTTTGATGCAGTTTCTTTGTCTGGGGGTATATATGATTATCATAATCGGGAATTTTAAAGCTATTGGCTCAGCTCGGGAGCTAGCTCGTCCAGCTAAATTAATTTTTTACTCTCCCATTAATTGTACTAATTGTTATTTTCTGTGCGTGTCCTGAAATAAATGTTTTTTCTTTCTATCTATCTTTGTTGATGAGGTCGACTGCGTCAAGTGGCTAAAACGCTAGTAGAATAGTCTACAGATAGCTAGTCGTAAACGAATGTCATTCCCATACATTTTGTTTTCTATTCTACTAGCGTTTTTGCCACTTGTCTAACCCCCCAGGAGTAATTTGATGATAACCCTTTCCCAAAAAATTAAAACCCAAAAAAATATATTGTTATAAATAGAAAATATAATAAAACTTCCTAACTCATTGATTGTAGAGAATGCGTCAGAAATTATGAATGTTGTGCAATCTCAAGTGTTTTGCTATCTTAAATACAAACACTTCAGATAACTGTTTCAAAATAATTGTACGAGTATATCTAGTGGATTATTCATCGCGTTCGGGTTAACAAAACACCGATGCCATCCATTTGTAGCCTCACATATTCAGCTCGGTGAATCAGGCGTCCGCTACACCCGACGCGGCTCTGAATCGATCGCATGAAGTGGGCATGCTAACACCGAACAGACTAATGAACCGAGCAATGTTTTTTCGACTACTCTAATCAAAACTATACTGCATTGTCTGAACAAATGTATATGGGGCATACATTAAAAAATTCAATCTGTAAGAAGCTCTGTGTCTGAATTTAAATTCAGTATAATTACTGAATGCTGCGGCAAATACCTTACGAATATACTTTTTATTTATGTAACAATAACTCAAAGGTGTAAAACTATTACCCTGAATGGTGGATCACTTGGCTCGCGGGTCGATGAAGAACGCAGTTAACTGCGCGTCATAGTGTGAACTGCAGGACACATTTGAACATCGACATTTCGAACGCACATTGCGGTCCGTGGAGACACATCCAGGACCACTCCTGTCTGAGGGCCGGCTGTATAAAATACAAAAGCTACATTGCATTTCTAATCGCATACGAACGTCGTCTGCCTTTGGTCTAACGATGGTCGTGCGTGCAGAACTGCAAATGTCGGTTCTATAACTCTGAAGCCAACTGCCTCCCAGTTATGGTCCGTTTAAAAATGTACTGATTTATTTACAATGAGACATGGTCAGACAAAGTCAAAAGCGTGGGCGTGTGTGCAGTGAGCGCCGATCCGTATCGCCGTCAAACGAGACGGCGAGGACACGGGTCGGTGCTTTTTATATACACGTGAGTACGCAGGACTCTTTGGTCGGTGGCTATCACACTACCCCGAGGGCAGCATATCGATTCGCTTTCGCGCCGTTGGCTTGACGGTTGTTCGACTGTTCGTCTCTTTGTATGGAACAAGTAAGAAGGTTTAATGTATGAGCCTTTTTCTCTCATATATCGCTGGCCTCAGATCAGGGAGGATCACCCGCCGAATTTAAGCATATTAGTAAGCGGAGGAAAAGAAACTAACAAGGATTTCCCTAGTAGCGGCGAGCGAACAGGAATGAAGCCCAGCACTGAATCCCGCCGTTGTTCAGGCGGCGGGAGATGTGGTGTTCGGGAGGTTCCGCTTTCTCGTCGCGGTCGCTC